>CAIGRO010064929.1:0-12244 GCA_903798355.1 Fraxinus baroniana
TTTTTCTGTACTTTACAGTATTGCAGCTATTAAAAATTCTAACAATATAACCTTTTGTAGTAATCCAATGACATTATCGGACCTATAATTTAATTCACCTAAATATGATGATTCATCGCACTTAAATTAATTAAAAATACGATAATGACTTATAAAATTTTCTAGTTCGACGTCATTGTTGTATTTCAATTTTCAATAACCATCAAATTTTATCTGCGAGTGGGTAGGGAAATTCATTAACTCAATTTTTATGTTAATAATGGCTTTAAAAGCGAGAAATATAATTAAATGGAGTTTTCACCAAATACTTAAAAAATTCCGAATGTGTTATCCATGTAACTATTGGGGGTTTCTTGTTATAGAATATTGTTTGGGGTTTTTGCTTTTGACAAAGCAATTCTTAAAAAATCTAGAAACAAGTTTAAAATCAGTTTCTTAATGTCATAAACATTGTCAAAGGGACACTAGAAGAAATGTTTTAGCTCTTGATATATCGACATCTCTATACTTGCACGAATATAAATTATGTTCTTAATTGTGATTTGCTCGGAGTATATGCTTAATGGTATCTTCACCATTAGCGCCAAATTGGTGCAAACAATTCACTCCGATCCAACACCAAATTGGTGCAATGAACAATGTTGCATCGAGTATTTCTCAGCTCGATTTGGACAGAATAGTAAAAGCAAGTACAATTGTTAATAATGTTGATATGTATTTTCTTGAAAATCAATTAAAAAATCTGATTAAAATCTAAGTCAAAGTTAATAATTAATTTTTATCATACATTTCCTAGGACCCACAACTTTTCAACCATATTTTTCATCAACTTTCACCCAAATTACTAAAAAACTGATTTTAATTTCTACCAAACGGGGCTAAATTGCAAATAACACGATATTTGATAGAGGGACAAAAGAGCATAAATTCGAAGGGTAGAGCAGAGTATAAATAACTATATCGTGAATATTGAAATACTGGACACGATTATATGATATTAAAGAATAGAAACACTTGGAAAAAAAATTCAAGTGTAGGGCCAATTAATTCGGAATATACTCAAACTTAGTGGTTAATGGCATTCCAGAAAATTTGAAGGCCCAATTAATCCAGATTATCCTTGAAATAGATAGAGAAGGTAATTTATGGATGGTAATGGGCTGAGTTGAGTTGGCTTGACTGTTAAGCACCCGAGCTCTGCTTGAATCCATAAACTAGGTTCGATTTCTTGACTCGTGTTTCATGGACCCAGCTGTCCGTGAACCAACTCGTTTTTTAAAAATAATAAAACAAAACCAAAAACGAGTTGGCTCGTGAAAAAATATGAGTTCGACTTGGTCCATAGCTCATCTCGATATGAGTTCAAGACGTCCATGGGTCGGATCGAAACGAGCAGAGCCAACGAGTTTCTTGGCCTGTTTGCCACCCTAATGTGAAAATGTGATGGTGTAAGTTTCACTAGAATTATACCCATTGAGCTACCAAAAAGTGCAAGCCGCATCTACCATAGTATAAAGCTTGCAACGGGACTAGTTTTTCATGTAAGTGAGGACAAATAAGCCAGGGATCACCTCTCAAGCAACACATTTGAATTTGGAAGTAATCTCAAACTATAAAAAGAGGGAACAAATTGAAATCCATTTAATCGTGAAGTCCATTTGAGCCCAACTTTTTAAGGCCCACTGCCCAAAACTGACACAGGCCGCTTTATATTTTTATTAACGTATTATTTTTTAAATTAATCTATCCTCAATTGAAATTTGGATGAATTTTAAGAGTCGTCGTAAACTTAGACGTTCCCAATAAGATTTTAATGGATTATATAAAAATTTATGGAAAATTTGAAAATATGAAGCAGAGGTTCAAATGGATATAAATATTCAATTTAATCGTTAGTTGATCAAAGAATTTGATTTTGACCGAATTTAAAATGGTAACTTTGCTTTATCCCTTAAAATAACTAAAATAAAAGAAAAAATTGTCCAGCATCTCCCTTCTTCACCCCAACCACTACCATCCTAAACCAAACCAATAAACCATTTGGCCACCACGACTCGTCATTGCCGCCAATTCTGACGTCATTCCCCACCTATTTAATCTTTTTTCCCAACCTTATTCACACCTCCATTACCAAAACAAAATCAAACCCACATTTGCCCCTTCTCGAACCCACGAATCTGAGGCTTGAATGTTTTCTTTTTTTTTTTAATTGAAACTGAGGCTTTTTTGAATCAAATCTCATTAGTTCTCCATCAATTCAACATGAGTGCATACATCGAGCTATTTTGGGAATGAATGTCATCTACCAAACAAAATATGGAATGGGAAAATTGCTCCTCTTCTTTTTTTCTTTTTTTTTTTTGTTCTCTCGACATTGCAATTGGGTTATCAAATTTTTAAAACAATAATGCCTTTCCATTTTGAAATTTTTTAACTATCAATGTTCATTTAATGGAAAAGTTCGATAAAAATTAACAGAAGGATATTTCGCACAATTAAATGTATAATTAAAGGTTACAATGCCGAAAAAATAAAATGTATAAACTTTTACTCAATAATAGTGAAGGTAAGGACGTGCTAATTACCCCCTCAAAATTTGTTTTCTCTTTATTTTTTTTTATATTTTTACCACTACCTGTTGGACCTTGATTTCATCGTTTGACTCTTCACACTTAGCCAATGCTTGAAGTAGGTTTCTAAAATTGTACTTACGGTTAGTGATGGCAAAAAAAAACTCATCCCACCTCGCCCCGGTGCTGCCCCGCCTCAAATGGGGCGAAAAAAACCTGTCCCCAGGGGGGGCGGGGCGGGGGTGCCCCGCCTCGAACCCATCCGGTGAAAAATAAAAAAAAATTAAAAATTTAAAAAAATTAATTAACATAATTTTTTTGTAAAAAATAAAAAAACAAAAAAAAAATTAAACGGGACAGAAAATCGGGCAAGATCGCTCCCCGAACTAGCCTCACCCCGCCTATGGTGGGGCGGGGCACATGGCGGGATGGAGTAGGGCGGGGGTGCCCACCCCGTTGCCATCTCTACTTACGGTGATTGGCTGATTCCTTTTATCTTTCCATGTTAAAAGAGAAATTGTTTAGATCCTGACTAAATTGATGAGGTCATATAAGAACAAAATTTGTGAAGTCTAGATTATTCATCTACATTAAATTATAACACTTCCACTAAACAAAGTCGAATAGTTAAATGAAAAATAAAAGCCAAAATGTTAGCTATAGTAGTTTTCAATTCATAGAGCCTTTTGCCATGTTGGTTTTACAGTAACAATGAAAATTTCATCAAGTCGCTATTTCGTGGGAATTAAAATCAATTTTTAGTAAATTGTGATAAAAATTAATGAAATATGAAGTGGAAAAGTTGTGTATTTGATCAAGTATGTGATTAAAATTGATTGTTAGCTATAATTTAGATTAAAATTTAAATTTTGATCCTATCAAAGCAAGACTAAGTAGTATTTTTTTAAGAACACAAGTAAATTAAAAAGTGATATACAATCAATCCATGTACTGAAAGTCAAGATTTAGAACAAAGTGACAAGAATGAGTTCTTACCGATAACTCTAGTCTATGTATTCTTAACGAATTTTTCCATTTTGTACAAAAAAATCATCACATAAGTTCAACAAAAAACTCACATGGAGGTGGGTCCACGTGAAAATATTTCAAAAAATGCGGGCCCCACATATGTTGTGTGCATAGTTATAAAAATCGTCCGGGTCGGATAAACGGCAGCTCGGACCCTTGGATGGGCCGGTCAAATTAAATTGATAAAAATGCACTTGACTCAATCAAAGTGGGTTGGAAAAACGGTGGCCCTGACTCTTGACTGGGCCGGTCAAATTAAATTGATAGAAATACACTTGACTCGGTCAAAATCGAACTTTGACGAGTTATCCGATGATTTACCGGCCCAATTGACCGATTTGATCAGGTTTAGAAAACCTTTTACAAAATTTTTGGATCCAAGAAAATTGAACCTTGAACCTCTAAGAAAAATAATGGGTTTCTCACCACTCGAACACAAAATATTTTAGTATTACTTGTGTGCAATAACTTATATCTAATTAATGAATCATTTATACATTTTATAAAAATATTACTTGAAAAAACTTTGGTCCAACATTTTTCTTTATTTTATAGACCTAAATAATTAGTGAAAAATAAATTAAAAATTTTAATTTTGCCACAAAAAATGTATATATTATATTTTTTTGTAGGTTTTTATGCAATAACCATCCGATTGAACCATCGGGTTACCGGTTGAACCACTAATTTATTGACCCGTTGCATTATCCAGATTAATGTTCGGATCGAAACTTACAATTATGATTGTGTGTTCTGACAATTTTCTATGTGTACAATTTTCTGTACACACAGCTAAGCTGATTCTTAACCTGGGATGAGTCTGTCATGCATCCCAAATTAGCAAACATAAACTATTTTTGAAATAAAACGTGGGAGCATCCAATATTATCCATTAACATCTTACGTGGCAAAATTCATCTTATCCAAAATTTTTGTACTTTCTCCAATTCGTGGGACACGTGTTAATCTTTCAACTCGCCACGTAGATTAATAAACTTCCAGGAGATTGGTCAATGCCACTTTGTTAAAAGTGACAGCTAAACGGATCGCACAAAACGACAAATCCACATGTCGTATGTGGCTGCCGACATTACACACGCATTTTACATTCAAAAAAGGACACGTTTATTAGAAATTAGTAAAATGTAAATAATTAATAATTATTTTTTAGAAGTTTCAAATTAATTAGAGTGTATGTCATGTTTGTACATTAGTGAGTTCAAATTCAATGTCTTTACTTTAATTAGTGCATGTCATGTTTGAGTAGTTCAATGATTTTAGTACACTTTCTCAATATAATTTATTTTCATTTAAATGGACTTTTTGATAATAAATTATATTTTATATGGATCATTTTATTATTATATTATAGTATTTGCATTCGTTTGAATCACGTCTTTAACACATTCTCACATGCGAACTTTTTGATAAAATGACTAATGCATGCAATTTTTTTTTGTAAATAGGCGACGAGGATTTGAACCAGTCACGTGATCTAATTTTAAAGTGCGTGTCAGATCTCAACTCCTATATGCTTAAAATATTAGAGAAAAATCATACATATTTATTTAAATCTTGGTTTTCCACAGTAAAAAATTATATGTTTAGGGGGCGTTAATTGAATTAAAAGAATTGAACAAAATTATAGAAGGAAGAAATGTAAGAAATAAATTCAGTTGTTTAAGTCATCTCGACTCGATTGTATTATATGGCATTATCACTTATATTAAAACAATAAATTATTGTATTAATGAAAGATTATCGTTTCTCGCAATCATATAATCCCTCCATCTCATTTATATAGGCTCACATTCTTTATTTTCTTGTCTCAATTATATCGTCTTGTTTCTTTATAATGTTTTGTTTTGTTCGTTTATAAATATACCCTTATTTTTTTACTTCTTCCAATAATAATTTACTAGTGTAGTTGATTATTAAATAAGGTTAAACTGGGAAAGTTTTTGGCAAAAATGATTTTTTCAATAATAGTAGATAATATTTTTTTAATCCGTATGAAAAATAAAATCAACCTATATAAATGAGATGGAGTGAGCAATAAATTATATAATTTTACTTTCAACAATTTCCAATAGATTTCGAATAAAATAAAAAGGATTATGTGTATTTCACCAATATTTTGTATTTGTAGTGATGAAAATGGCAAGATGAATATTGTACTCCAAACTTATCAAGTAAAAGAGTATAAATTATTATTTTTATCATATGGATTCAATGATGATAATTGTTAATATTTTGCTACATTTGTACCAATGTTTAGTATGGTAAAATGGATTGAATTAAATGTAGAAGAGATATGTGATACTTTTATCAGTTTTCATGTTCATTTTTTTTGTTTCAAAATATTTTCCATATTCCAATTCTCACTAATGGTTTTCACTTCCTAACAAAGAGCAAGAAATTAAGGTTGCAAGAAAATGAATCATTTGATAGTTGAACCAACTCTACAAACTTGAATCAATTCTTCACTTCATCAAGTTCTGCTCAACAGCAAAATGAATTCCCACCCTTTCAAATTCCAAATTTTGGCACCCTCGATGGATGCATCTCCAATTCATTCTATGGATTGCCGTCTAGGTGAATGGAAGTTGAAAGTCTTGCTGTTAACCTAACATTGACGTTTATCGAATAGATAATCAAGTCTAATAATTGATCTCTAATGAATTATATCCACAACTCGTGTCTTTGATTTTTTTTTTTTTTAAATAGAAATAAAATCACATTACATGAATATACTTATTTCTAATTATGTGGATCTATCTAACAAAATTTCTAAACCTAGACAAAACTCTTCGCAATAACTTTTTCTCATTGTCACATCAACTTGATAAAATCCATTTGAAATTGCATTGGGAATTATTTTTTTTAACACTGTTTATTTTTGCTTACATGACATATTATTTTCGAGTGAAGCATTTAATGATATTTGAGCAACTTCCCAATTAGTGAGAAAATGAAATATGATGGTGTCAAGAAGACAAGTACAATCAATTGGTGCCCAAGTGTTGTATCTTTGTGTCCTCATTTTCACCTTTAGCTCTCGTTTGATCCTCATTATTTTTAAAATACAATTTTCTTTATCTTATTTTTTATAACACATTTTTCAATAAAATAAATTATACGTAAATTCAAAAAATTTCTTTATTTTTTAATTACACATTCATCATCAAAATACTATTTCAAAATGCATTTTTGGACAAAACAATGGGGCTCATATGCGTTCTTACTATATCTTCTTCTTGAGATGTACGCAGCCCCTACCCTACCCTACCCTACAACCTACCCTACCCACCCCCGCTCCTCTTTATCTCTCCAACACTGTCAAGAAAACTTCAAACTCTTTTAAACTTGTATAAATACCCCCCACATGCAGCAATTATCTTAAACCACCCCTTAATTATACTCTCTTTGTCTCTCTCTACAATAGTCATACACAAATACATACATATAATTTATATAGCATGGAAGAGTTAGAGTATCAAAGCAAACCATGCAATAATAATACAAGTAATGGACGCTTAAAGCTCTTCGGTTTCAACGTAACAGAAGAAGAAGAAGCAGACTCCACTAAAACACCATCAGGCTCGCCGGATTCTGGCGGTTTACCGGCACCCGATGGACGGAAATACGAGTGCCAGTACTGCTGCCGGGAGTTTGCCAATTCACAAGCTCTGGGCGGTCACCAAAATGCCCATAAGAAAGAGAGGCAACAGTTGAAACGTGCACAAATGCAAGCCAGTAGAAACGCTGCAGTGTCCTACATGCGGAACCCTATAGTCTCCGCCTTTGCTCCACCCACCCACCTCCTCTCTCCGACAGGCTCCGTGGTGGTTCCTTCCGCTGCGCCTTTGTCCCAGCCGTGGTTGTATGTTCCACGCGCCGCGCAACCCTTCCAGGTGTCGCATGGGTGCGTGTTCCCCACATGGTCAACTGGGAGGGGTGTAGGGAACTTATCGTGTACCGTCAGTGTAGGCGAGTCCAGCTTGACAAATATTGGGCCTCAGGCGATCAAGGCCCATAATGGAAGGTTAGATGCGCCTTCGCTGAGTAGATTCTCTACTGCAGACGATGGACCCAGTGTAGATGATGGATTTGGGCTCGATTTGCATCTTAGCCTTGCGCCAGCCGCGCCGTGACATCATGTTAGGCTAGGCTTGGCTTGGCTTAGCTTAGCTTATTCATCATTGCTTGAGGATCAGGAGCCTAAGCTGTATTACGCGGCTTGGTAAACCAGCTGGAAAGCCCAAGCCCGTGTAAACTTATCAATTATCCAGATATTGTACATTTTTCAGACTTATTCATTTATTTTTTTCAAGGGAAATGTTGCTCGCATGCATCGGTTATCTTACTATTTTAATTATTTCCAATTTCTGAAATCTGAATGTAAAATATTGATTGAGCATGTACAAATATTTGTGAATATAAAATGACTAGGTTATACAAGAAAATGTCTACCATAGAATATTTCTACGTGTATGAAGGGAAAAAATAAATAAATAAATAAAATAAAATCGGGAATTCGAAATAACGATTATCAATTAATTAATAGGAGTGGCACTAGCAATAATTACTTTATTTGGTTAATTTCTTGAAATACGGAATGAAATAATGCATATTTTTTTGCTAAGTTTAAAACAACTAAAAGTGTCGAAATTATTTATTTCTAACTTCTACGAAAGATTACGCGTTTACTTATTTTCTTATAGTAAATTTTATTTTTAAGCTCAGCCAAACATGTTCTACCTTAGGTCTTTATGTTAGAAAAATGAAACAAGAATTGAAAGAGACGAGAAATATGATAACCCATTTTTTTAGTTTTTCAGATATACGTATACTCTTTGATCTCAAATAAATGTACTTGTAATGTGGGACCATATTCACATTCGGACCAATTTTCCTAGTTTTAGGATTGACTTCATTGAAAATGCAATTTGTGTTTTTTTAGTCAAACTTCATTTTCATTTATTGTCTTCCACGTGTACGTATATGTAACGTTTAGCTAGTGACGAAAATCTAAGAGTAAATGATAAGCAAAAACGAAGAAAATTACTTAATAAAAGTGATGGTATGTTTGTTAGATTGGAACGCAAGATAATATTGAATATGACTGAACAAGAAAAACAAGTTAAAATCTTACCTATTATCTGTTTAATATCATTCAATATTGCATAATAATCATATCCTAACCAAATTATTAATAAATCAAAAAAATGTAAAAAAATAAAAAGCATTGACTTAAAAATCTCTTGTTAAAATATTAATTAATCACTAAATTAAATTAATTTTTTTTCGATTTTTAGGCAAAAAAATGATCTTTCCCTGAGGTTCATAACTCATTTAATAATATATGCATATACGAAATATAAAGGAATATTAGTCGAGACTGTAATTTTATAAGGGGGATTGAAATTCTGAATAAAATCAAATGGTTGAAAGAGGAGAAAAGATTTGAAGCAATTTGTAGGGGAAAAAAATTGAAAGCTAAAGCTGCTCACAAATAAATTTCTAGGGTATATTTAAGGATTTAAGTGAAATGAATACAAATAAGAAAGATAAGTTAGATGAAATAAGAAGAGAATAATAATAAGAGTAAAACAAATGTAATGTTTATGTCATACTTAATCTGATCAAATAGCGAGTCCGGCTGATCAATCGAGTAGAGAGCCAAAACTGAAAAAAAATAAAAAATAAAAAGCTAAACCCTTTCCATTTCAACCCCAAAAAAGGTCTTTCAAAATGTGAGTGCCACTCTTTATTTGTAGTATTTTTCTATGGTCTGGTCATCAATTATTAATAATAATCATGACAAAGGGATTCAAATTAGGTTAAATTATTAATTATCAAGAAGCACACTAAAGAATTAATTAATGGTTATTTTTTGGATTGGATGCTTTTTGTGTCTTTTGAAGTTTTAATGACAACTGAATAGATATATGAGAATGAAATGAAAGAAGGATTTGTATGCATAATCATAGATTTGAAAACTTGTGCACTTGAATAAAGTTACTCTTCCTATGAACTTTTTGCCATTTGAATATAAACACACTTAAAAGTGGCTGGCTAGGACAATAAATTTTCCATCATTTCATGTAATCAATTAAACTAACACCAAGTCCACCACGATATTTTTCATAATAAACTTTTGAATCTTGCTCAGTTGGATGATATAAACAACAGTATTCTACAATGCTCGTCTAAGCTCGAAGTTCGGGCAAAGCGCATCGTTTCGTGTCTAGATTATTTTTTTTCAATTTCTAAATGGTTGAATTTTTTTCTTCCTCTCTTTCATCTTCCCTAGCAATGTTTAATTTTGAAAATATACATAACTTTGAAGTTTTACCCCCCACGCTTTACGCTTCTTAGAACATTGATAAATAATCGTCTCATGTTCTTTTCGAGAACAGAATTATAGATTATCACATTGTCCCATCATTCGTTAATACCATAATTGATGCTCAGCCATGCAAGATTTGTGACTTTTTAGTAATTAGCTACGAAAATATACCTAACTTTGATACCACTTTAACACTTGTTAGGAGCAAGAGTTTCATATCAAAATGTTAACCTCTTAATTTTATTATAAATTCATTATCTGCCACATGTCTGGTCGATGCTGGACTTTGCTTGCATTTTCCTACTATATTCATTCCAATTTTTTTTTTTTTTTTCGAAAAAGAATAAGTGTTGCGAATAATTCATCATTGTTAATGTTTTTTTGATAGTAAAACCCTCATTAAATGAAGTTACAAGTTTTTCGAGTATGGAGTTCCGTTCACTTAATTCAAAATGCAAAATGTATTAAATATGAGAAAATTGGAAAAGGAAATTAGATGAAGCCAGTCACATGGTGTGTTCAACATCCAAAAATGTGCTCTAATGAAGATGGGACTACGAGAGACCAAAGAAAACATGTTTGTGGATAAATTAGGCATTGATGATGGGATCAGATCCTACAACTTTGTGGGGTTAATTAGGCAACTTTCATGATCATACTCTTTCAGAGTGTAGATCAAATTGATGGCAATATAATTAATACTTTGTTAGCCGCCCCATTACGACTTTTTTTTTGTTTTTATTTAATCAGTAAAGTTAAAGTGGGATCTTTTATCACATGGGAAAAAAAAAAAAAAAAAGAAGAGAGGAGATTATAACTAAAATTTAAAATTAATTTTGTAAAAGAATGTAACTTCTATAAAACCTTTTGTTTATCTCCTATTAACGTTGACATCACCACAAAAGTTTCATGGCAGATCAGAAGACAGAGATGTCACGTTTAGCGAACCATGTGGTAGCCTTGCACAGTTGATCAAAGCATCTTCACGAAGTAAAGGCAAACCATGAACCTAGGTTCGCTCTACTAGAGACTAAACACAAGTTGATACCACCATCACGATACTCGAAGGGATTTGCCCCCAAAGTTTCGGCGTGTAGCTAACCCTAGGCCCATTACAAGATAAGCAAAATGACGAACATTCTTTTTTGGAGAAAGCATGTCATTTTCCCTCCCCTCTAACATCATTATGGCTACAAAGGGATTTGCCCCCAAAGGTTCGACGTGTACCTAACCTAGACTCATCGGAGAGAGGAAATTCCAACCACAGGCCCATTACAGGATAGGCGAAATGACAAACCTCCTATCTTGTAGAAAGCATGTCCTTTTTCCTCCCCTCTAACGTCATTAATATGGCTACAGTAGTGGGAGAAATTAAAGCATTTGTCGAACTTTATTTTTATTCACAAATTTCTTAAGACTCAACTTTTACCTATTTTTTAGCAACACATTTCTTAGGATACACAGGCTTGTAAATCATAAATCAGCTTTGACAAACATGTCCTGGATTTGTATGCGTTAATGCTTTAAGTGGATACTAAAAATAGGACCATCAAAATTGAAGCTATGATATATTTTAAGAATATAATGCTATTATAAGTAAAGCAAATAATTTTGGGGTCTAATCTAAGGTTTATGGTTTTTAAAGGCACTATGACAATTCAAATAAAAGAAAAGGAAACCTAATGAATATATGCAATGTAATCTTATTATCATCGTACCTCCTTTATCCATAATATTTTATTTTTTTGACAATGAGACGATGTGTATTTAAAAGGTATATTCCCACGTGCCATGTTATTTATCTTTGTATCTTGATAATGATTATCGTAAATCGAATTTTTTATCATTTGCCAGACCTAATGAATCTGTCCTAAAGAAAATCGTGTTTTCCAACATGTTGCCTAATAATGTCCTTAAATCACGACGAACCATTCTTGTTCAATTGCCACTTTTTGGTGATTTGTAAGTCTTCCCTAAATTATTTTTAGTTATCATGCATTTACAAATTATTTTTGTGTTCTATGGGTATTATTTTCATAATTAACTTTGAAACAATCAAAAAACAAATTCAGTCAAATAATAATAATGTTTAACTCCCATTTCTTAAAATCTCATTTTTCTTAAATTTCAACTGATTTTTTTTTTTTTTTTGCATTTTTTAACTACACATTTCATTATTTTTTTATGAAAATCTATTAAAATCTAATTTTCATCCAAATCAGCTGGGTATATTCTAGCTACAATTTTTGTAAGTTACAAAAATACTATACCCGTTTGATTCCCATTAAAAATC
>CAIGRO010064936.1:0-10032 GCA_903798355.1 Fraxinus baroniana
TTTAACATTATTAGTTCTTATTTAAATGTATATGTTAACATGTTTTAAACATATAACTATAATGTCGATAGGTAAACTGCAGATTAAAACGAACCAAACCACAAATAATTGTTTGGTTTGAAAAATAAAAAGGTTTGGTTTAGTTTGGAAAAATTTCAAACTGCATAAAATGGTTTGAGTTGAAAATATAACACAAACCGTCCAAACCAAACCGTGTTCACCCCTAGTTGGCTGGAATTGAAATGGACAAAGAAATTGTATACTCTCATTTTTTGCAACGTTTATAAAACGTTGCAAAAGGTACTTTATTAGAAATGTTCACCAAAACACTTTTCGCAACGTTTGTTAAACGTTGCAAAAAGTTAAGCTATTGAAATTGAACGTTGCGAAAAATAAAACATTTCGCAACGCTCAATAAACGTTGCAAAAATGGATTTATCACAATATTTTTTTAAAAAAATGTTGCCAAAACTCATTTATATTAACCAATGATAACATTCACTTACTAAATTATTTTCAAAGACCATTTTTGCAACATTTATCAACAAATGTTGCATTTTTAGTGTTGCAAATGATTATTTTTGTTGTAGTGTATATGTATTCTCAGCATTTTTTACTTTCCATCTCAGTGCATTGTGATATACCAATTTATATAATACACTATCAAAATAATTAGATTGAAAAAGTAAGCTTTGACCATAAGTCAATAATAACAGGGAAAACTATAATATTGACATGATACATAATAGCATTTCCTAAATAGAAATCAGAAGTACTTTGCTCTCAATTAAACTAATTAGAGGTGTTTAACAAACAATAGTGTTAAACCATTTATCGATATATCAACTAACACTTGTTAAAAAGTTAAGACTTATGATTACTAGCATTAATATGACACACTATCTTAATTGTATAATTTGAAAAATTATGCCCACAATTTAAAACTTGAGCAATAATTTCTCAAGTTTTAGGTTGCATCACCATACAATCATGTGATATATGTATCAATTAGATTGTATACAAATAATATATAGATGGTCAATGTGGAGGATGATGGCCCCATATATCACCCTAATTAATTTCAAAAATATATGAAATCCAGTCATTATTTTAACTAGTGACGATTAAAGATCAATTTTCAATAAAAAGAACAAATAACATATAGGAATTTATTGGGTTGCAAAATTTTCAGGTTCTTCGTTAAATGTTAATTTGGATTCTCATTTTGTATCATTATGAATCTAGTAATGGTCTAGCTGGACATGTCAAAAGTAAAAGATTAGAGTTGTTGAACTTCGGTTCAATGCAATGTTTGTCATTTGAATAATTATTCAATCAAACAAAAGACATAGTTAATTTTCGAAAAAATGTTTGACTATGATATAATCATAGAAGAATCAATGTCTATATGACATGAATTGTATGTTTTCCTTCAAAGACAAACACAAATTCATAAATTGCACATATGGTATATTCTTCAAAATATTTTGTTACTTCGAGAACAAGTTGTATTTTATTATTGCTTCTTCAAGAACTATATATTAATATTCTTTTGAAATATTAAAAAATATAATTCATGCTTTTCAACAACAATCACATTTTATTATAATAAATTATACAAAAATTTACTCTTTAGGAGTAAAAATATAATTTATGTTAGATCTATTTAATTGTACTCTTCTTGAGCAAGTAAAATCTAATTAGAATATAATTAAACAATAGAGTGCTACTTATTATTTTAAAATATTAACTCTTCAAGAGCTATGTATTCTTTGCAGGATGTGCTTTTTCATGAGCAATAAAAATAATTACTTTGAATAATTAAAATATAATCTAATATTTTCAAGAATATCAAAATAATTTATTCTTGAATATATTTGTAGTTGGGTTGTGTTTTTTCAAGAAACAATGTTGATATTTTTCTAGAATATTTATATAACGTTGATTGTATTTCTTCGAGAACATCAACATCGTATTTGTTTAGAACAAATATAATTGAAGTTACGCTTCTTCAAGAACATCGAGTCAATATTCTTTTTGAATATTGAAATTGTACTATCATACGCTTTATGAGCAAGTAAAATTCTTTCTAAAATATTAATTATAATGTTATTCTATTTCAAGAGCAACAACAAAATATTTGTAATAAACAAATCTATAATTAATATCCTTCTGGAATATTAATAATTATATTGTCATTCTTCAAGAGCAACAAAATATATAAATATATCAAAATTCCCTTTTAAATAATACTACAATATTCTTCTCGATCGCCGATTTATATTCTTTCTTTTCAAGAATCATATACAATATTCTTTTGGAATATTGAACAAAAAATTTTTATATTCAAACAAATATTTATCCATCATAAATTGATATAGTTAAATCGATATATTAGATCGAATAACTATGTCGCTTTGTTATATAATTCAAAGTTAAAAGAATATATACTTACATTTTCATTGATAAGATTAAAAGAGGTTTTATTTATTTTTATTTTTTTTAAACTCAATTCGCTACAACTTCTTATCTTTCTTTGATTGAAGAAAAAAATTATATCTCAACTGACTAAAAATTTGAAAGTAAAAGAGAAATAAAATTTGCTAACTCAATTGGTTATAATCTTATGTTGATAACGTGTTATAAACTAAAGAAAAAATGAGAAAATAAAAAAGAAGTTAATTGAATTGTATGCTTTATTAAAAACAAACCCCAATATTTATAAGAAATAATTATAGATATAATGATAATAAAAACTAGGCAGCAAGACTGAAAGGTATAACAGATTCACTAATAAATATATTATTTACAACATAAAAAAATATTTACATGCACACATAAAATACTCTTTTTCTTCCCCCAATTAAATTAGTTGTATACTTTAAATTTGACATTGTGTTAATTTGAATAATTATTGTTTAAATCAATAGTCATGATTGCTCTTATGTCAAACAAGGTCCCAAGGAGAATAGGCTCTCTTTTATTTTTGGGTAAAATTCACTCTGCGCCTCCAACCTTTTTGTTTTGTATCGATTTCATCCTTATTCAATTTCTATCCCTTCATCTCCCCAACCTTTTATTATTAGCGAGATTCATCCTTACTAACAATTTCTATTAAAAATTTATGGTGAAGTAATGTATAAAGATAATATTGCCCTTAGACTCAAATAAACAAAAAATAAATAAAGGTCCGTTTGATTGTAAATATGGAATTTGGGTGAAAATTGATTTTCCACAAAATCAAGGAAAATGTGAGCATGTGAGTCAAATCAAGAAAATGAATTTCATAGGAAAAAAATGTGTATCAAACAAAGTAAAAGTAAACGTTGGAATTTGTTTTCCATTTTTCATGGAAAATAATGGTCAATCAAACAGGTACTAAATACCAAAAAAGGGAGAAAAATTAAAAAGTTAAAAATAGTACCTACCATCCAAAAATAAAAATAAAAATGGGAAGTCCAATTACGTTGATCTAGAGATATGGAAGAAACCCTACAAGTTTTAGAGCTTGTTTGGTAGAGAAATGTAAGAGCATTTGATGCGTTAAAATTAAGAGCTTGTTTGGTAGGGATTTTTTGGAGGAAGAATTGATTTTGAATAGTGATATGATGGAAAATGTGTGGTTGAAAAAGAAAAAAAAATTATTGATGTGATGGAAAATATTATTTTATTGAAGAATGTGTGGTTGAAAATGAGAATTGATTTACTGTAGAAAATCAGAATCTGTACCAAACAGGCCCTTAACCTTTATTCACTTTCCAATTACATCGATTTTGAAATATGAAGAAACGCTACAATTTTTAACCTTTATTCACCCAATGAGGTGGCCTAATTGTTCTTGTGCAATTTACTCTTCATTGTATCTTCTGGGATTTGCGAAGATAATTATCTGAAGGATGAAGCGTCGTACTACGTTCCAAATTCTTCCTATCCACCTCGAATACGTCAAAACTGATTAGCCCAAAAAATCTACGACAGCGTCACAGGCTTTGCACCCACAAGTAATAGATAAGAACATATAACGTGCACCGCTCATTCGGGGTGGCAATAGAGGAATGGGCGGTGGCAGTGGAGGAGGCGGAATGCTAAGAACCGTTCAAAGGGCTGTCAGGGCTGGCGTCGCCGGTTCACAACCGGAGCCCTTTTCACACGCCAGTAGTAATAATACTAGCACCGGTGCAAATACTCCAAGAAATACAAGACAATCTTACAAGAAAAAACAGTCTGGTTTTACTCTTTCTTCCGGGAATAATAGTAATATTCCTTCTACTTTTTCATCTCTTGTCAATCTTCCTGTATCTGCTACACCTAATGCTGCAACTGCTGCTTTGGGTTCTTGTTCTTCTTCTACCTGGAACGATGAATCTGAGTGGGAGTGTGTGGATTCAAGTGAAGATGAACAAGGGCATGTTTTTATTGATGATTTTGTCTTTGGAACCGTTCCATCTAGAGATGAAGTGCAACATGCAGTATCTGCTCTTCAACAGTGAGTTCTTGAATTGCTTACAGTTAAGAATTTTATTTATAATAAAATAGTACCCAACATTCATTTTCCATAGAAGATTATTATGAACTTTTCCTATCAATTAAGAATGATGTATGCATAGAAACATTCTAGGATTTGCACTTCTTCACAGTTAATTGTGTGTGTTATTGAATTTATAATTGCACTGAATCCTGATATTTTAGTCTAGATGTTTCTTTGTACATGAACTGACTATTCACACGATGCGTAACTAGGCTTAGTTTTGTCTGTGTATGTTGAATCATACATGCAGTTCATTTGTTTGCATTTTTACATTGGCAACTGTTATAAAATATCTGTACTAATTTGGCGCTCTTGGATAGTAGTTTAATTGGGTTTATTGTTTGAAATGATTTTTTAATTTCAGGGTTTTTAGCCCGGTCGGAAAGGAAAAACTTGATCAAGATTTAGAAAAGGATGAGGTTAACAGTCCAATAGGATATAGGCAAAAAATCTCTGCGGCCGGCTCTGAGTTGGATTGGGTTGAGCCCTCATTGCATCTATTTGATTCAAGAACGTTGCAGCCTCATGGAGCTGACCGAGTTTACGATGCCTTCCATTTATTGCAAACAGAACCTTCTGTTCAGGTAATTACCCATTTTACTTTCTGTAGCATTGAAATGAATGGATGATTGAAAAAGGTGACCATTCGTTTGAGAAATATAAAGATTATAGTAGTTAAAATCTTGTAAAAATCATAGTGCGAACATGATACTGATAAGATGTTTGGTGTTACATTAAACTGATATTGTTATTTATATCTTTAACATGTCACATTTGCATAATTTCTTAAGGTAATTTTTTTCTACATGGAACAATAAGAATATTCATAATTTTTAGATATTGATTTATGCATGGCAACTCTACAATTGCTTCGAATATCTAGAAATGCATCTTCATGTGGTTTTTACAAGCTTATGCAGCTCATATTTTGACTAGTACATATTGATATATGAGGGTATTTGATTTAGATGAAAATCAGATTTTAAGTGGATTGTGATAGAAGTTTTTGAAATGTGTGGTTGAAAAGATGCGGTACCATGAAAAATGTGGTTGATATTGATTGTTTGATTTAGATTTAGATTAAAATCTGGTCCAAACATGCCCATAAAGTATTTAGAACGATAAAATGTGGATGCATATTATTATTGGTATATTGTCTTTCAATGAATAAAAGGATAGCACAGTGCATTTTGTAAGACCATTTGTTTCATTTTTTTCACTTTGCACTTTCTAATAAGTTCATCTAAAAATCAAACTTCTATGAACCAAATACCGTTGAGAATTGCTCAAAACAATAGGCATCTTTTATCTTGTCCTAAAAAGATTGAATTTATGTTTTTCTTATACTGTGAACTTTCCTTAGATTTCTAGTCAAATTAGTTTTATTACCCCTTAATTTGTGCAGAAAATGGTCATTTCGTTATCATCTGACAAGGCTGTTTGGGATGCTGTATTGAACAATGAGGTTGTTCAGAAGCTCAGAGGGTCGCTCTTTCAAGGTTTGTTACTTTTGATTCCGTAAAAATGTGTCAAATTTTGTAGATAAGACGGTTATATTCTTATTTCTAATTAAAGAAAAGGAATCAAGAAAATGAAATAATCGGAATGTCAAGCAAAGGAGAAAAAAGAGCGAATCCAGGGGGACTCCACAGGGAGGTCGAACCTTGGTGGCAGGTGGAGCTGGTCTGTTGTTTATTACTTTTGGAGTTTTTCGATATAATTCATTTGTTTGTCTGATCATTCATTATATTTTATCGACAGAACCCGCTGATAAGAATCCGAAAGAAACTTCACTTGAGGGTTCTGATGATTCCAATCCAGCTAAGGACATACTGAATTGGATTTTCATGAACACTAAAGCAAAAATCATGCAACTGATTGACAAGATCACCGAGCTTGTGAACGAGTTGTTTGAGCCTCGAGAGAGGGAGAAGTCCAGGGAGTTGACTAATCCTTTGGAGGAAATGCTGAAAACTTCTTTTTTCCTTTCGATCATGGTCCTGTTAGTAGTGGTCATGGCTCGAACCCGGAGTTCATGATCAAAATTTGCCGACTTGTAGTTTTTACTTGAATAAAATGTTCTTAGGGACGAAATATGCTTTAGCGAACACAAGTTTGTTTTTTGTACTGACTACGCAAGTCTTCCAACTTGAAGGAAAAACTTGGGGTTTTTGAGCTCAATATATGATTGCATTTCGTAGTTCATAATTGAGTGCCTTTCTCTCCATTGTTTTCTTGGGCATGTTTGATAGGGCTTATACTTTTGCTTATAGCTTAGATAAAGTACTTTCAAAAAATTATTCAAATAGGATCAAAAATAACTTTTGACTTTCAAAAGTTCAGCCAAACGGATCCTTTGGCTTTTGCTCCTCGTTGGGATACTTAATTGATGCAAATTGAGATCTGGCTGCGCATTATTCCCTACCTCTCTCATGTTTGGCAGCCATAACCGGACCATTCATTTTGATATTCAGTTATATGCTCAATGAACATCGAATTTGCTGTTTGGATCATGTTATTTATGAAGCTTATAACGGTCGTGTTTCTCTGAGAAAATATATTATTTCAACATAAATAGATTGTCTAGTTAATAATTTTGATTTTCCTTTTCCTTAAACGAATAACAACCTTCATTGTCAGTGATGATCTACCTCCATGCACAAAATCTCATACAATATTGATTTTCAACTATATTTTAAAAATGAAGGCTTATTCATGATAAAACATTGGGGCAACAATTTGTTTCTAAGCAAATTTTTAGGATTAGAGTCAAACTAACATTTACCTTTTGATAACTATAAACTAAGATTTTTAATTTTTTGTAATTTCAGTGATTTGTTTTTGTATGTCTTATTAATATTAATTGTGTAAAATAGTTAATAGTGATTACTGATCCATGTGGTAGTGAGCTCCATGATTTTTATTATTCAGTGTATTACAATTCTATTAGACGGTCCATTTTTACTTGGATAGACATTACTATTACAAACGAATAGCCTTGCTCAAAATATTGAATGAAGTAGGAATATAGTGTCACAAGAAACGAAAATAAAGCAAGATGACGAAAAAGTAAGATATATCAAAAATTATTATAAATGAACAAACAGAGAGAACCCCTCTCGCCAAACCCATCAAATTTCTCTTAAGATGCAGATGATGATGATGATATCTCATATTTCTTGCCCTTGGGCCTTTCAAAAGTACTCCGAATCTGGGACCACAATGAAAGGCCCAAAATCCAATTGGAAAAATTGTTAGGGGAAAATGGCAAGTTCCATTATTTAATTAGAGCAAGCTTTGTGAGTGACTCATGCTCTAGGGAAAAGTAGCAGTTGGTAGAAATAATAAATAAACAGATTCCAATAATGACTATATTGATATATAACAATATACTTTGTACACATATGAGAATATAATTATGCATTACGTCTATTTACATATCTATCTATCTTTAATATTTAATGTTCAAGGATTAAAAGAACCGCAACAAGCAATGTGCAACAACATAGAAATAATACTCGAGGAACAAACAGCTTTTGCTTCACACCTGCCATACCGATACACAAATGAACATTGATTGCAGTGCCTGGCCGAAAAAATTAACATGATTAAGTCGATCGACTAAGCAGCAATGGAAGGCAAAAAGTTCAACAACACAATCTGATTTACTCTTCTGGTCAGTGGCGGACCCAGCACCTGGCGAGGAGGGGGGCGGCCGCCCGTGCTGGGATCCGCTGGAACAGTGGAAGGAAGAAGACGATCGGACTGGCGAGGAGGTAAGGTTTCTATTTTTTTGTTTTTGTTTTTTTGAGTTTGGGCTTATGTTGTGGCCTGTGGACCTTTTTACCTTAAATGACCAGGCCAAGGAAGAAAACTTAACTAGCGACAATGACGGCCGGGGCCAAGGAAGAAGCTTGAAAACTGAATCAGGTACCCGCATGGAGTATTTTGGAAGATGACAGGCAAACCTTTTTTCTTTTTTAATTCTGGGCCTCTTCTTTTGGTTGGGCCTCTTTTTTTTTTTTAAAGGTAGGTCCAGTCCACTGGATGGTATTTTGCGTAACAATTAATTCATTTGCAAAATGAATTAAGATCGCAATTCCAAACCCAATCTCATTCTCTCCTTCTTCTCGCCCCTACGACCTACCGCCTAGTTGTCGCCAAGCCTCTTCTGTCTCCGCCACTGACCCATGGTATCTTCGTTGTGCTACTAACTAATAACTGCGTGAGTCGCATTCCTTTTTTTTTTTTTTGGGTTTTTGTTCTTTTAGACTTCAGTTTATTTTTTTATTTATAATTTATGATTTATGTTATGACTGTGAAAGTGTGAGTATTAGTTATGATTTATTATGATTTATGATTTATGACTTTTGAGTGTAAATTTATATGTAGGCGTATGATAATATTTAATAGTACAATGTTTTTATGACTTAGCTCTAATGATGGTTGGTTGTACATGTGTATGTGTTTGCTTTATTGAATTTTTTTTGTTGGAGTATTGTTGTTTTGTTGCTCGCACAAATTATAATTATTGAATGAAACTTTAAATGAATTGAGCATTTTAGGCTAAATTTTGAGTCTTATATTGATTGTTGTTCTCGCGCAACTGTTAATTTCTTTTCAAATTATGGTGGTAGACTAATAGGCAGTGCTGAATTATGTGATTGAATGGGCCTTTATGTCTATCTGAAGATTCCAATTTTATCTGATGACATATTCTTAAGCTTGGTGCTTTTGGAGCTGTTTATAGGAAGATAATAATTCGACGCATAGAGCTGTGAAAAACGATTTGGATTTTACTTGTGATTTCTTGGTATATATATATTTTTTCATAAACCAAAATTCACTTAGCTTAGTTGCACTCTTTCTAATATGCTCCTTCATACTTTGTTCGTGAAAAAAAGATGGCTAAATTTGTCTTTTGAGTATTACTCAGAAGTACCCAAAAATTATATCCAGTGCCCTTTTTTTTTTAGTTGAGTGAAAAGTAGAAAACGATGGTCGGTGGTCGACGACAGCTGCCCTAGCTGACAAAAAATCCTAGGTCCGCCACTGGACGAAAGTACAATGCATGAATCACCTTTTTACTCGTAGATGTATTGATTCCAGCAAATTAAACTCATCACATCCATATTGGTTTCAATTTTTAATTATAAAAGAACAAAAAATGTGAACCTATTGTCCGTATTCTGCATTATTTTCTGAAGATGATTTTTTGCAACAACCAAAAGTTTCAACTCTCAATTCAGCATGAAATATATATATTAATAGAAACATGATGAATTTAGGCTTAGCCTCAAAACCTGCAGGCCCGTTGGCACATCATGCCATATTAGATATGAGGAAATTACATCCATCCAGGTCCTTAAAGTTTCAAAATTAAAAATCAGGTATAAAACTTTTTTAATCAAAATTCAGATATTTGATATTTTAAATATTTAACACTCAAACCCTAAAAATCACTCTCACCTCACCTCTCTTCCTTACCTCTTCCTTACCCCCTC
>CAIGRO010064960.1:0-14615 GCA_903798355.1 Fraxinus baroniana
ATTTTTTTTAAAAAAAATTAAAATCTAATAAGAAATGTAAGCATTTATTGAAATATTTCTTGTGGTGGATTATGCTTTTATATCACAATAAGTTAGCAGGGTGATAGTTTCATGCCAACACTGTGATTATAAAAGGGAAAGACACCTCTCTCCTCTTTGATATTAACATCTTGTCTTTATTTCTGATTACTAGGAGTGAATTGGTGCTTCAATACTCAAGTTTGATGTAATATTTGAAATATGTTACTGTATGCTTTGACCATTAATACTCAGATACTCATTTTATGGGAAGAAACCATCCGCATATTTCCTGTCAACTGCATTTGGAGTCGTCAAAATTTCTGGCATACAAAATACTTGTTCTCTTTTTTTTTTTTTTTATTTTTTTTTTTTTTCTTGTTTTTTTGGTGATCCTCTGAGATATTCTATGCTGTCACAATATTCATGCTTTGTAAGTCTGATAGTGGCTGTGTTTTCGTTTGGCATCTTATAAATTGATCGAACAAAACAGATTGTAGATCTCTTAAGTATCTCTATATAATGTAAAAGTAATCGCCAAGTTACTAAAGTAATTGGGAAGTTTAATAAATTGTGAATGAAAATGAAATGACAGTCAGGTTAGATTGAAAAGGATGGCAGATGCGTTTTAGTGTTTTCTCTTCTCAACAGACTAAACTGGATTTTTTTGAATGTTTTTGTTTCTGATAGGAAGACCGTCTGTCACAGCCTTGTGAATATTTATCACAGAGTGATTGGTTTGCAAAGGAAGAACTAATAATTTCTGTGTTTTGCATTAAGAATGTATATAAAGAAGTTATGCTTTTGTTGGAGCTTCTTTCCAATTACAATCTGTAATACTTTCTATAGTAAGATAGAATTTGGTGGCCGTCAATGGTCATTAGAATTCATGATGTTTTGAATATCCATCATTTGAAAGGTATATGTAATATCTAATTGAGTCGCTACTCCTTTCTATTAACCATCAGTCCTTGATTTAACATATTGTCATGACTTCTCAAACTATTTTCAGTTTCGCGTTTATTTTGTTTCTCCGACATGCTAAAAGTTGATTTGATGTTAATATTGCAGGACGAAACATCTTTAATTTGGATCTCTAGTAGTGGTGAAAGAAGTTTAAAGTTAGCTTCAGTTTCAAGAAAGACCTTATTTCATGTTCCTAATTCATTTTAGGACAATTTTGACAGTTTGTAACTATCCTCAACTTCTTTTTGTATGTTTCTAGGCTGTTTTTCAAAGATATCTGCGCCCTGAAAAGGACTATTTATCCTTCTCCCTCATATACAACAATGGGAAAAGATCCCTTGATCTGGTTGGTGATTGAATGATTTCTGTTATTAAATAAATATTACATTTTCTCTGTAATTTTATGAAGTTGTGCCTATGCTTTGTTGTATAATTAGATCTGCAAAGACAAAGTTGAGGCAGAGATCTGGATAGCTGGCCTTAAGGCTTTAATATCACTGGGACAAGCTGGACGCTCAAAAATTGATGGATGGAATGATGGAGGGCTCTATTTTGATGTAAGTATTGCAAACTTGCATTATATATCGGCTAATCATGGAGTTTATCCTTTCTTTTGGGATCATACATGAAATAAGATGCTGTAATTTACTTGATTAGATAACTGGGTTAGTTATAAAGGTCAGGTTTGCGAATTTTTTTGTTTTGCTTTACAAGTGATTTCCAGTTTTACAACATTAAAACTTGGAGATGAGTATAAAAAGCCTTTTGGGATATTTTGATCTCCTTAGGGATATCTTTTAGTGAAAATCACGGTGTCCTTTTTAGGTTGAGAAAATCTTACATTTAAAAAAAAAAAAAGAGTGATTTTGGCAATCCCAATTTGTTTGGTCGCATATCCTGAAACAGGTAGAATGATGCGAATGATTTTAGTCCTTATTGGCTTTTTGACACATCTTTTACTGCTACTGGTCTTGGAGTTTGCAATCGATCAGTGGACGAGTAAGCTTTCATTTGGAAAGAATTTATAGATGATTAAATTTATAAATAGATAGAAATGAGTGGTGGATAAGTGGATACTACTTCCGAGTCAATTGGAATGTGTGGTTGAAAATGAAGTTTGACCATTTATACATTGATTTATAAAGTTTGCCAAATGGTTCTTATTATGTAGAATAAGCAAATTATGTTTGTGATGGTCTTGGTGATGTCGAAACACATCTATATGGATATTGTCTCTGTTATATCAAAACATTACTATCATGTGTAACTTGTGATTCCTAATGATATGATACCAGGATAGCAGAGATTTGACATCAAATAGTCCAAGCAACAGTTCTGTGAGTGCTACACGAGAGGTTAGCTCTCCGGAGGTTTCGATCAAGTCAAACATAAACCCTTCTCCGAACAGTTATCGCACAGATAATTCGGTGCATTCAGAAAGTTCACATGTAGCTTTGGATCAAACAAACATGCAGGTGAAAGGATCTGGTTCAGATGCATTTCGAGTGAGTGTTTCTAGTGCTCCTAGTACTTCAAGTCATGGTTCTGCACAGGATGATTGCGATGCTTTAGGGGATGTATACATATGGGGTGAGGTTATATGTGATAATGTTGTCAAGGTTGGGCCAGAGAAGAATGCTAGTTCTGTGAGTACTAGAGCTGATATGCTTCTTCCTAGGCCGTTAGAATCGAACATTGTTCTGGATGTCCATCATATCGCCTGTGGGGTTAGGCATGCTGCATTAGTTACCAAGCAAGGTGAAATCTTTAGTTGGGGTGAAGAATCTGGCGGGCGGCTTGGCCACGGAGTTGGGAAAGATGTTACTCAACCACGTCTTGTGGAATCTTTATCCTTTTGCAGCATTGATTTTGTAGCATGTGGAGAGTTTCACAGTTGCGCTGTTACTATGGCTGGTGAACTTTATACATGGGGAGATGGGACACATAATGCTGGCCTCTTGGGTCATGGAACTGATATCAGTCACTGGATACCGAAGAGAATTTCAGGTCCTCTTGAGGGACTTCAAGTTTCAATGGTTACTTGTGGTCCATGGCACACTGCCTTGATAACATCAACTGGACAACTCTTTACATTTGGGGATGGAACCTTTGGTGTTTTAGGCCATGGTAATCGGGAAAACGTCTCGTACCCGAGGGAGGTTGACTCTCTTTCAGGTTTGAGGACTATTGCCGTTGCTTGTGGAGTGTGGCATACTGCTGCTGTGGTTGAAGTTATTGCGACACAGTCTAGTGCCAGTGTTTCATCTGGAAAATTATTCACATGGGGTGATGGTGATAAAAACCGTCTTGGACATGGTGACAAAGAACCTCGACTGAAACCTACCTGTGTACCTGCACTTATAGATTACAATTTTCACAAAATTGCCTGTGGACATAGTTTGACTGTGGGCCTGACTACATCCGGGCAAGTTTTCACAATGGGAAGTACAGTCTATGGTCAGCTGGGAAATCCTCATTCTGATGGAAAGCTACCTTGCTTGGTAGAATACAAGCTTGCTGGTGAATCTATTGAAGAAATTGCTTGTGGTGCATATCACGTGACTGTCTTAACATCCAAAAATGAGGTCTACACGTGGGGAAAAGGAGCCAATGGGAGGTTGGGCCACGGAGATATAGAAGACCGGAAAATGCCAACTCTAGTTGAAGCTTTAAAGGATAGGCATGTTAAATATATTGCATGTGGTTCAAATTTCACAGCTGCTATATGTCTTCATAAATGGGTTTCTGGTGCTGAGCAGTCTCAGTGCTCAGCTTGTAGACAAGCTTTTGGCTTCACGAGAAAGAGGCATAATTGTTATAATTGTGGACTAGTACACTGTCATGCTTGCAGTTCGAGAAAAGCACTGCGGGCTGCATTGGCACCTAATCCCAGCAAACCATATCGTGTTTGTGATGCCTGTTCTGCTAAATTAAGTAAATTGGCAGAAGCTGGAGTCAATAGCCGGAGAAATGCTGTACCGCGCCTTTCTGGTGAAAATAAGGACCGGTTGGACAAGGCTGATCTGCGATTAGCCAAGTCGGGAATGCCATCCAATTTTGATTTGATTAAACAGTTAGATACAAAAGCAGCTAAACAAGGAAAGAAATCGGATACATTCTCTCTAGGCCGTTCCACTCAAGTGCCTTCTCTGTTACAGCTAAGAGATGCTGTAATTTCTGCAGCTGTCGATGCACGTCGAACAGTTCCAAAACCAGTTCATGCACCATCTAGTGTTAGTTCAAGGTCTGTGTCCCCCTTCTCAAGAAAATCTAGCCCTCCACGATCTGCAACACCAGTCCCTACAACTTCGGGACTTTCTTTTTCCAAAAGCATTACGGAGAGTTTGAAGAAGACTAATGAACTTTTGAATCAAGAAGTACATAAATTACGTGTGCAGGTACATCCCAAATTTCAATCTTTGTTTCCCCGTTCAGCTTTAGTTTCTCAAAGTTAAATCTTTTTTATTTTGATGATAGGTCGAGAGCCTTAGAAATCGATGTGAACTGCAAGAATTGGATATCCAGAAATCAACAAAGAAATCTCAGGAAGCAATGGCATTAGCTGCAGAAGAATCTGCTAAATGTAAAGCTGCAAAAGAAGTGATAAAGTCTCTTACTGCACAGGTGAGGTTAAGCTTTAGATTTGTATTGACAACTCTTGAATTGAAAAACGCCTCTGTGATCAAAAGTGTTCTTGTGCTGCTGAATGTATATTTGATCGGTCTGTTATCAGAACTTAGCTCTTGTATGTTTCTAATTTTTTCTATTGGTAAATTAAAGGTCAATTATTGCCTAAACAATATGCTCTATTGACTTCTCTAGTTTTCTCAATTTTTAGCTCAAAGATATGGCAGAAAGGTTGCCACCGGGGGCTTATGATTCTGAAAGCATCAAAGTGGCTTACCTACCAAATGGTGTGGAACCAAATGGCATACGCTATCCTGGTGCAAATGGTGAAGGAAATTCAAGATCTGATACGATCAATAGCTCATACACGGCCTCCCACCTTGGAGTTGATTCCACTACAGTAAATAGAATGAGCAATGAAATTAACTCGGGTGCTCAGGGACTTGGATTTTCAGCTATCAATGGGATGAATGAACGCTCGGATGTCAGAATTCCTAATGGTGGCGAAGATGTTCAGGCTTACAGGAATAGCGCTGAAAGTGTGAACACAAAAGAATCTGTGCCTCCAGATGGTGAAAATGTCTTAAAATCAAGAAACTCGATGGTTCCTGGTAATGCTAGTCAAATTGAGGCTGAGTGGATTGAACAGTATGAACCTGGTGTGTATATAACACTTGTAGCCCTTAGAGATGGAACTAGGGATCTCAAACGTGTCCGCTTCAGGTATCCGGCATTGTCATTTTCATTATACTGTTAATATTCTATTTTATTTTTCTATAAAAAATTGTGCATATATTGGAGTGAACTGTGATGGGAATAAGAATTTACTCTGATATCTTCTTTCTTCTATATGCAGCCGAAGAAGATTTGGGGAGCACCAAGCGGAGACTTGGTGGTCAGAGAATCGTGAAAAAGTTTACGAAAGATATAATGTTCGTGGATCAGACAAGTCATCGGTTTCTGGCCAGGATACGCGACGGTTCGATGGAGCTGTTTCACCATCTTCCCAAACTTAGCTGCAAAGGAAAGATAAATTCTCCATTTATGCTAATGCAGGCTCTCATAGTGATGGAGGAAGTAGAGACTCATCTATTTTTTGCCCTTCGCCCCATTTTTCTTATCCCCTTTTCTTTCTTTTTATTTCTTGGGGAATCCATTGTTTTTGTTACCTATCGTATTGTCGTGTATATAGACATGTCGATTATTATATGCTAGAAAGCCTTCGTGCCCCGTTTTATTACCCATTTTCTGCTTATACATTGGGGTATTTGGTATCACTTAGCATGATTTTTCAATAGATAAATATTGTCTAGTTCAGCGTATCAAACATGCTATTAGTTTTTCAACAAGAAGTTACACATCAATCGGATGACTGGCGATTGTTACATCATGGAAAAGATTGAATGTTGATTTGTTATTATGTTCGTGTGGATTATGCATAGCTCGTAATTGGGTAGTTATGTGAACTTTGGATCTCTGTCTACTCTAATATCACGATGTTAATTTATTTAGGGCCTGTTTGTTTCAGATTAAAATTAGATTTTAGTTAAAGTTAAAGTTAAACAATTAATATTAATTATATTTTTCATGGGTTTCACGACTTTTTAATCATACATTTTAAAAATTTATATCATAATTTACTAAAAATCTAATTTTAATCTCCACCAAACACTCTTAATTATATTCATGTATTCAGAAACTACTTAAATAAACGACGACTTAGTAACTATTTTTTCTCAATTAACTGTAATTTTTTATGTTACAGAAAGCTGGCCTTGTGATGTAAACTACGTAACAGAATCTCGTAGTAATTAAATATTAATCATAAGATGAGCATGCTAAACGGGATTACGATATTATTAAGCAAATAATTGTTACAGCAAAGGAATGTCAAACAAATTAATATTCTTTATTGCAATGACCATTAATACATAAATCTAATTATACTTATTTAACAATTAAACATGCAATTAATGATGTCTTAAGCCAGCCATACTCAAAGAGGGGGTCCTTAAGTTGCACGCTTTGACTAATTTAATTAAGAATGTTTGAGCTATATGGGTGATTTTGGCTGGACTTTTAAAAAGTTATTTCCGAATTAAGGGTTCATTTGGCATGATTTTTAAGAAGTTAAAAAAGAAGTTTTTGAAATTTAAAAGTGCTCTTGAAATCGTTTGATTGATTTTTATAAAAGTATTTTTCTAGTTAAAAAAGCTTCTAGAGTTAGTTGACTTGATGGAATTTTTTCTAAAAGCTTTTTTTAAAGAGGAAAATCTTTTAATTTCCAAACAACTTCCTCGTATGCTCTTCACAAAAAAAAGGGGTGGGGGGAGGGGGAGAAAAAAAAAAAAGAGCAAAATGAGAAATCTTACAAAACGGTCCTTAAGAAATTACTTGTGAACACGTTTAAGCCCATATTTGACATTCATTTTTTTTCTCATTCTCATTTTCATTTTTTTCTCTTTCAACCACACATTTTTCAAATAAAATAATATTACACACAAATTTAAAATTTTTCATCACTTTTCCACCACACATTTTCTCACCAATCACTATTTCAAAAATTATATTCTCATTAAAATGAGATTCAAACACATTTTTTGGAATTGCACTGTCAGCCAGAAGGATTTTTAGAAGAAGTTGGCCAAAATGTAAATTATGTTCATGTTTGGTACACGTTAAAATTTTCATTCTCATTCTTCTACTCATT
Source organism: Fraxinus baroniana (assembly GCA_903798355.1). Classification (NCBI taxonomy): domain Eukaryota; kingdom Viridiplantae; phylum Streptophyta; class Magnoliopsida; order Lamiales; family Oleaceae; genus Fraxinus; species Fraxinus baroniana. The sequence goes on from CAIGRO010064960.1 coordinate 7,322, forward strand.
TTCAATAATACATTCTTCAATAAAATAATATTTTACATCACATTAATAACTTTTTATTCTTTTTTAAACACATATTCTCCATCAATCTACTATTTCAGAATACATTCTTCCAAAATAACACACCCTATGATTTAGATTTCCAAAATGTCTAAAAAAAACTTTCTAATAGAGAGATGCAAATGAAATGTAAATTGCATTTTTTGACAGAAAATGCAAAAATGATGTAATTTTACATATTTATTACATCTATGAGATAAAAAATGGATTTAGATTTTTTCATTGGAGCAGAATTTGAATTTTGATCCACCGTGATACAAATGAGGATGCAAAAGTGATTTTAGAGAACAATTTACACCCAATTTTATATCACGATTAGAGATATTCTAATATAGTTTATTCATAAAGTTCTACAAAAAGCAAAAGTAAAAGTAGAACCCTGTCAAAGGGGCCAAAAAATACTTGTGAAGCTTGATTGATTTTGACCTTCTCTTTTCTCTATTTTCAAGAGTTTAAGAAGTTAAAATAAGCAAGGTGAGATTTACTTTGATAAAAAGTGAAAGAGTAAAAGTAAGAAAAAAGTAATTATTCAAACATATACATATTCCTAGACTACTTTATTCATTGATTTATTTTCCACTTGGAGGTTTGATCCTATGCTTTTCAAAATTCATAATAAACCGGTAGATGTCGGCGTCTAATCCTTGAAGGAGTAGGTAAATGTCGTATGATATTAAAATATTTGTCGAGTGAACCTGTCGAGTGTGAAGAGGCACGAGATTCTCTTTAATAATCAGCCAAAGAGAATAAAATAAAAACTCATCGAGCAGGTGCAACATTTTTTAGTATTCCAGTAATGCAGAAAATGACAGGTTTTTTTTTTTTTTTCTTTTTTCTTTTTTCATGCACTTGTGTGTTGTAACTGTGAAATCGAGGTCCGTCGACAGTGACTCGCATTTGTCAATCGAGTCATATTAGAACAGTTAGCTTTACGAGCTCGGATTGGTCCACAGCAAACCTGACTTATCATGTTTCTTTATGGCTTGACAACTTAACGATACTCCTAGCCATGTTAGCATTTGGTGATTTAAACCAACGGTTTCTTGAATTTCCCTCCAATAATAGAAATTTGGTTCAATTTCTGTACCAAACTTTGACATTATGCTCATTTATATATTTCTATTTCCATTTTCTCAATTGACTTGAAATAAAGACAATTTAACACTACATTTCAAACATTCAAATTAATCTAAGATCTCATTTCATTTAATTTGTTTTGATTTTTCTTAAAATCCATCGACTTTTAATTTGATAACTTGGTTTAATACTTGTTCGAGGTTTTTCAAACACAAGCTTACCTTCTTAAATATCCGTCAAGGAATTATATCTATATTCGCATATAGATAGCGTGCTTGGATCGCTACAAAGGGCGATGCTAATACAAATATTTGCATTCCAATAGCTTCTCAAAAAAACACCTGAAAGAAGACTCACATCTAAAACTTCCAAGTGACAGTACTTTTTGCTATACACATGCAACTATACTTCTTCAAGGTGACCCTTGCCAGCCCTGCAATCCAATGTCATTGTGCTGCCGTGAAGGACCCGAAGGTGGCGCAGGCATTCCTTTCGGCAAAAACCCGTAGAAGTTACCAGTGGAAGCGGAAGATTTAGGCTTAACCTTAAGAAATAGTGTATGCCTAGCACTGTGAACTTGATTAACCTGCTGAAATATTAGTAAAAACACTAGCAATAGCAGCATAGTGGGAATTGCTAAAGGCTTTTTAGCCATTAGAAGAAGTCTAACAAGTTTTGAGAAGAAAGAGAATTGAGAAATGTTATATAGAGAGAGAAAAAGAAGGGAGTGAGAGTACATGAGCAGGTGCCAAGGTTTGAAATAATATAGTGTGTGATGTATGGCGTTGAAATTATACTATATATAGCATTAGTTGGTGAAAGGGTTTCTTGTTTTGACCTTGTCTGATATATGTAAGCTTTTGCCAGCATGACGGCAAACATGGCTAACTGTTATTTCTATAGGTTTAGTACAAGAGTGCATCAAAATGTTCGGAGAGATATAGGTCGCAATAATATTTTTAAGTATATTAAGCAATGATCTCCGTCTTAATTTAAACTTGGAGCTCTTGCATTAGGTGCAGCGATGGATAGGGAAATGTGATGCCTTAAATACCACGTTCTTGCTATAGAGTCATCACACTCGAGCTGAATTCAATAGCTAAAAAGTAGTTTTTCTTCATTTTTTCTCTTTTTGTGCGTGAGCTCACCTATTTGCACTACAATAAAAATAGTTTTTTACGACATATGTTTACGACGTGCAATTAATGCAAAAAATGTGTGCCGTAAATAAAATAGCTTTTTACGACATATGTTTACGACGTGCAATTAATGCGTGCCGTAAATGATCAATTGCATAAAGTATTTACGGCGTACGTTTTTTGCACGCCGTAAAATTGGACAATTTACGACGTGCATTTAAAGCATGTCGTGTTTTCTTGAAACTAGATTATTTACGACGTGCAAAATGCAAGCCGTAAAAAACCAAACTAGATTATTTACGGCGTGCAAAATGCAAGCCATAAAAAACTAGTCTTTGTGCACGGCGTAAATGCGACCTAATTAATTAATTCGTCCACTTTTATTTCCCTTTTCAATATTGGCCCAATTAAAGTTAAGGCGAACACAATTGCTTCGAGACCTAAGTTGAGGCAGAGTGGAGATTCTGGAGTAGAGACCACCGTTGAAATCGGCTTCCGGTTTTGTCGGTCGGCCGCGTTCAACGTTCTCTCTTTGGTCTCTGGTATACATACAGTGCTTCTCGCTTCAGCTGCCCTTCCAGTTTTGCCTCCTGGCTCTCGGTATCCGTCTCTCTCGTATATGAACCGTTTCTCCATTGTGTAGGGTAAGCTGTAATCTTTATCTCTGAATTGGATTGATGAGATTCGTTATTTATGTGTTTATTTTTTCATTTAATTTTCTGGCCAAACTGATCCTTTTTGTTGGATATTGATTTTCTGGTGTAGTATTACAAAGTATCATCGAAATTCCGGTAGCTTTAAGCTTTGACATCCCTAGTAGCTCTAGGATTAATCATGATGGTGGTTTGAAATGGGGATTTGTGGTGATTGCTTCGTCTTAATTTTTTATTTATGAAATGGTCGTTGTGTGAAATCGTCCTTATTTTGATTGATCTCGCCTGCAATACCCGTGTTCTTCAAATTGTCGAACCCTAAAAACTCATTTATGACGTTCTATAGATGGCATACTCAGCACGCCGTAAAAGGTAAACCACTTTTTACGGCACGACTTTATATAGCATGCGGCTACACGCCGTAAAGAGGTATGCCGTAAAAAGTACAATTTGTTGTAGTGATGTTTGTGTGTGTGTGTGTGGGGGGGTGATTTGAATAGGTTTTACGAACATTTATCCTGCTATATTTCTTGTATCGATCATGTTCCATTGTAGGTCAATTATATTTCTTTATCATAAGTACGCCACTTGCACTAGTTTTCATAAATAGGTAAGTGTTGATCCCAAGTCTTTTATCTAGTTTTAATACTATGTTGTTTGAAAACTTAACTATGACAAGAAAACCTACTCTAAAAACTCATCTTGACAAAAGTCATGCATGACATGAATAACCATACATAGACTTGGAGAACTATTGTTACGCTTTGCCATGTGACCGATCTACTGAAGCCCGCTCGCTGAAGCCACATGGCATCCCACATGGAGTGCATAGGACCTATCAAAGTCCACTATATCTAGAGCACCAAAGCCCACTTTCACCGAAGCTGTCCCATGTGCATGGCCCTTACCGAAGTCCACTTTTACCGAAGCTGTCCTATGTGAAGAGGTTCTGTTGAAGCCCACTTTCACCGAGACTGCCCCATGTGAAGAGGCTTTATTGAAGCCTACTTTCACTGAAGCGGTTCCTTGTGAAGAGACTCTGTTGAAGCTCACTTTCACCTAAGCGGTCTCGTGTGAAGAGGCTTTGTCGAAGCCCCTCTGCCAAAGTCTCAACCACGACGAGTGACAACCCGCATTTGAAGATCCTGAATTCATGAAATGTTGTTGGAATGATTGATTTGACTTTTGTAATGAGTAATATGTCGAAGTCTTGTCAACATAAGTTATAGGGTAGCTGCTCTTTTTTGGAAGCATTTGATGCGCCATAAGATAGTTGGGTCAAATTTGATACCTAGGATAAAATACTTCGGTTAAGGAAATAAAGCAACATGTCCTCTCATCCAATGGTCACCATTTCACATGTAACACTATAAACATTCTCTCTTTTGTGTTATTTGGGGGTAATGCTAATATATAAACTATAAGCGATATATTCTCTCCTTTTGAATTTGAACTTTTGTTGCTAAAGTTAGATGTTTGATTTTGATCTCTAGTTTGGTTTTTTGTTGATTGTTTCTTAATGTACAATTTTGCTCATATATCTTGTGGGAGCTCGAAAATATTTGTCTTGTATTGTCAAGCATCGTCCACATCGAGGCTTAGGCCAACATGGAGGATAATTTCTCCAAGTACGAGCTAGAACATATGATACAAAGGTTTGTTAGTGTGTTTGACAAAATCAGTCGCATGGGAACCAGGCACAGGCCATCCCAGCTACCTTCCATGCCTTGAAATAGGCCACAACCACCACCTCATGTAGCCCGATAATCGAAGGAGAGGCAAGGACATGCCTCTCATGTTGCCCTTCCTAGAAATAGGCACCATAGGAAGGAGGAAATGGTGAGGGATCAAGTATGCCCATCTCATCCTCCACCCAGATGTTAAGTTGATAAAGAGGAAGACTTTGATGATAAATATCTTGTGACCTCGACGACGATGACGAAAAGATGTTGAAGAGTTTTTTAGCCTGTTTTACTGATGAGATGATATATTGCATGCAAGTCATTGATCGAGAGGCGTTGTTCGCACTACAGGGTAAGCTAAACATGAACACCCTCTTCTAGATAGATGTACATAATCAGGACCCCACCACTACGACGCTCTGCAGGAAATGAAAAGACGTGAGATCATCAACGAGGAGTTTATTGATCATCGAAATAGAGCCAACAAGGGTATTTGCCCCGACAAAGATAGCGTGTAATATGACCCACCTCTCCCTAATGGACCACCAATGGAACAAGTCTAGTAACGAAATTGTTCCCCATTTTAGGCAAGCACTTACCACAACTACATTTAATGTAGTACCCATGCTAGCGTACGAAGATATAACCTTTGAAACCAACATAAGGTAAACTGAGTTTGGACGACAGGACCCTAAACACCCTCAATATTGTACTTATCATCATTCTTACAATCATGACATAGCAAACTGCAGAGACAACCCAACATCTTAGGAAGATGAATCCTGGAATGACCAAAGAAATGATCGCCCCCCTAAGAACATGCTCCCACCTAGGCAGGACCAAAAGCTTAGGCGTGAAGAGGCTAGATCCCCGTTGGGATCCATCCCCAAGGCGGAGGGGAGAGCGCAACAGAGAAAGACCTAGGGAGGGACAACGATGACGTATGGGCCCCCTGGTTAATATGGAAGATGCTCATATCCACGAAATCGATACGATTTTTGGAAGACCCTGCGTTGGGGGCAATACAAGGAGTTCCCAAAGGAATTATGCTAGATAGGCCAAGGAACCCCCAATGACTAGCTACATAGTAGATATCAGTTCTCGAAGAAGGAAATAACCACCCATCGCCTTCACCCAGGAAGATGCTGAGGACGTACACTTTCCTCATTGTGACGCCCTCGTGGTAAGGGCCGTTGTAGCCCGTAATCGATTGAAACAAATGTTAATGGATAATGGTAGCTTTGTCAACATCTTATTCGAAGCCATTTTAGACAAGATGATCTTTGATCACGAATTAACTCCCATCACCACCCCCTTGTACGACTTCACTGGCGATAGCATTATCCCAGTAGGGAAAATAACTCTTGTAGTGGAAATGGGAAAGCCACCCAGATAACTCTAAACTTCATGGAATTAAGGTCAACTTACCATTGTGGTTGTTAATGGATTAGATTTTGATCTGAATCCGATGAAATTAATGAGAGATTGGGGCCACCTATCAGAGGCTTGTTAACAAAGTGTTTGCCAACATCATTGTCAAAATAATGGAGGTCTATGTGGATGATATGCTTGTAAAGAGCTTAAAGGCAAATGACCATGTAACTTGGATGAAACTTTCCAAATTCTACGAAGGTACAGGATGAGATTGAACCCCGTTAAATGTGCATTCAAAGTTTCCTTCGACAAATTCCTAGGATACATAGTCAACCAGAGGGGCATAGAGGCTAATTCGAAAGAAATTCAATCCTTGGTTCTCATAAGAGGAGAAGGTACTCTTCAGTTGCCTCTTTACTACGTGGGTAAGACACTTTTTGCGGTCGAAACCCGTTATCGTGATATGGAGGAGTTAGCTCTACCTTCATCATTGCATCCAGAAGATCGAGGTCATACTTCCAAGTTTATACAATACTTGTGTTAACTAACTTCCAAATCAAGCAAGTGCTTCAGAGCCTGACGCTTCAAGAAGATTGTTGAAATGGGCTATTGAGATCAGAGAGTTTGATATCATTTTCAAGAGCTAAGCCCTCGCGGACTTCGTGGCGAAATTTGTAAACTTCTTGGAGAAGGAAGAAATAATGAAGCATGCAGAACCTCCCATGTGGAACTTGTTTGTGGATGGTTTATCTAGGAAAACAGGCCCAGGAGTGGGTATGGTCATAGTTAGCCCCGATGGACATAAGCTCAATTACGCAATGAGGTTTGGATTTAAGGCTACCAACAATACGATTGACTATGAGTCACTACTGGCCGGCCTAAGGTTGACTAAAGAAATGCAAGTGAAGTGGTTGCTTATTAACATGGACTCCCAGCTAATAGTTAGTCAGGTTAACTATGTCAACGAGCCGAGTCGAGTCGAGCCCGAGTTGAAAAAAAAAGCTCAGGCTCAGCTCGAGCTTTTTTGGGCCCGAGCCGAGCCGGCTCTATTTTTTTTTTTTGTAGCACCTTATAGCCTAATGTCGGATAACATGTTAGATTTATAAATGAGTGACTATCTATTATAACAAAGTAAGAAATCTTTTTAATGACCGATTTGAAATTTCTTACAAATTTTAGTAGTCATTGGTGAAATTAGCTCAATTTTTAAATGTAATCAAGCAATATATATCACTAATAATTTCACTTAATATAGAATAATAAACGTTTGTGTAAATGAGAAAATGTTTACTTTAAATATTTAGGCACTTAG
>CAIGRO010065007.1:0-21591 GCA_903798355.1 Fraxinus baroniana
TTTTTTGAGGAAAACAAAAACTACCTCCCAGAAAACAAAAATATTTTCCTCAAAACTGGGAAACTAAACATGTTTTCTAATATTTAGGAAAAAAACTTCATGGAAAAAATTTTATTCAATCAAACACACCCACAGTGAATAGTAACAAAGTTTTTACAACAATAGCAGCTTGATTAATGGTTCAATTTAATTCCCTTTTTGATGGCTATTATTGTGTAAAAATAATATTTTGAATGTATAGGAATTTCTTTTTCAATTTATGTGCAAACTATTTTTATGTATAAATGTATAATTAAAAATAAATTATTTTATTTTTTAGGGAGTCAAACAGGGATAAAAAGGAAAAAAATTCAACCTCATTGTCATGCTCTAAACTTTTCATTGTACAACTCTTGAGCCGCAGATTTGCTGATATATAATACGACCTTATGAGAGTTTATCCACTCGAAAACTTTGGCGGCCAAGAAAATGTAAAGAAGAAAAAGAGAAAACACGACAAATATTTCTCACTTTAATTAATTCTCAGCTTGGCACAACCTGTAGAGACCAATTTTTTTTTTTTGACATTTGCTTTTTTGACGATCTCAACAGATTCCCCAAAAGTCACTTTTTATTTCTCGTTTCATTTTTTTTTTTCTTTTTAAAATTAAGGAGACACTCTTACAAATGAATGGCATAAGTATATTTTATCAATCCTAAACCTAATAAGAAAATGCCTTTTTATATTTTTTTCTCAACATTTCAGTACTTCATACACAAATCACCATTACCAGCTTTGCTAGTACTCCAATGGTGTTCCCAACCGCACTTTGTGGAGCTGTCGACACAGAGGATATTTGTTCTGTTCAGTGCCAAGTCTGAACTTGGAATCAACCAACAATTACCAATCCAACTTTGTGTATCACTCTGCATCTACACGAGTTCTCAGATATTGTTACATGATCAATGGGGATTTACATGAGTTTGTTTCCCGTACGTTTAGACACTGCAAACGCTTGAGGCGGGTGATAATCTGGCCAAAAGAAGGGCGTGCTTGTGGATTTCTGCAGAAGAGGAACATCAAAAATTAGATTTCATAAAGACACTAATAGCACATTTCCGTTATCTTCTGTACGTGGATTAGACACTATGATATAATACTGCAAACCAGAACATGCAGTTCGAGCACGGGCAGGAACACAATGCATTATAATCAAGTATCAGAGACTGATAGGTAGAGACTAACCGATGCCAACAGTCACTTATTATCCCCGCAACCAATGGATCCACTGTAGGTGGAATATCAAGGTGTCTACCCTGGAATCCAACAGCTCCAACAACCTGCATCGAATTCATTTCCGCCCATGGAACTCGTAAAGTTGCCAACTCCCATAATATTACTCCAAAGCTATAAACATCAGATCTGCACAGGAGAAGCCAATTATCAAAAAAGGTTCAAAATGGAACTATGAAGAAAAATCGTGTTCTTCCAAATGTTTAAAGTACACATCATGTTCAACTCACTTCTCATTGGACGGTTCATTCCTTAGAACCTCTGGTGCCATCCACTCTGCCTGCATATTAGATAGCAATAGCCAGTAAGTCATTTGCTGTTGCTGTCAGTTTTAGCACTTTCATTTTTATTTCACACGTCCTTTTTTCGAGAGGGGAAGAGGGGTAAGCACACAGAATAACGAATTGATAACCCAAGTCTAACATGCATTACCGTTCCAGCAGCTGACTTTGAAGATAGAAAAGTGTGATGCTGCAATCTTGACATCCCAAAATCACAAACCTAGCAAGCCATGCATGAGAACATAAATCAGTGGAGTGAAAAGGGAGAATCAGCGTCATACCTAATATGTTCTAATATTAATCATTAGACCTAACCTTAACAACCCAATTCTTATCAACAAGGAGGTTTGGACTCTTCAAATCACAATGCACAATGATAGGTTGGCTCGTGTGCAAGTAATTCATTCCCTTGGCCTGCAAGAAAATGTTATACCAACAGATGGGAATTGAACCTGATAACGTTAAGTAAAAGAGAACAAAATTATCCAACTAATACCACATCAAGAGCCATTCTTAATCTCCTCTTTTCATCAATTTGGATATTTGGACGGTGAAGTAGCTTATATAAACTACCCCTGCATATAGAAGAAAAAGTTAAGAACAACTATAGCAGAATGGGAACAAACAGAAACATAACATCAACTTGCATAGTATTTATAGTGCAAAAGCCCCAATAGATCATGCAGATGCCATGTTTTCATCGGATATCTCAAACTCGAGTCCTTCATAAAAAGGCAGTAGAATCAACAAAGACACGATTCTGTGAAATAGCTTGCCTTACAGAGAAGGGGATCAACAATCTCAACTCATCCCATGGACCCATACAACAGGGAAAATGAGGAAAAGAAAAACAAAGGAACTCATAAAGTAGATAACACATAAAATTATCCAACAGATGAATCACCCAAACCCAGTTAACCATCCCAAGGGTATATGCATGCAAGCTGGGCTACTTGACTGAGACGGGGACAGAAGCCATTATTATATGGGATTACGAATATGCCAAGACAGCCAAAACCATCCTAGCCTGATTTTAGTAACATGAGGTATTAAGGTAAAACCTTGGTAGAAACTCTGTCAAGATGGACAGATTCGGGGGAATTGTTACAGCTCCCATGAAAAGAACAACATTTGGATGCCTAAGCCTCAACATGATATCGACCTGCATAAAATGAAACGACAGTGAACAGAGTCTGAGTATCAAAGTTTACCATATTGTTCCTAAGGTATAGTGCATAAGACAAAATGAGATAAATTAGCACTTACCTCGCCTTTAAATTGTGCGAGTGCATTGCCTGAGATGTCTTGTTTCATTAGTTTTTTGACAGCGACTTCCTGTCGTGAAATAATATTAATTAATCAAATTAATTCAGAATCAGCTGTGTTATGTCTTAATATCAACACAAGGGAAATGATTTTCTATGCACGCGATGATATGCAAGCACAACAAAATGTCACCAGATTCAAAGAGAGAGCTACACCAAAATGAGCTATGCCTGAGGTGGATGCAAAAATTTTGGTTTAAGTTTAACGCTGTAGAAGGTGGCTCAGATGACTAAATGCATTCGACCCCCAGTTCACTGGAAATAGGACTTAGCAGTTTCTATTGTTGTGCACCAGCAAAGACACGAGGCTCTACTCACCTCCTCCGAAGATAGATACTAATAGATAGACATGGATAGGAACTCAAACACATAGCCTGACCATGGCAATTTGAAACTAGAATGATTTTTGCAGATCTTAGGTGATCCAAATATTTCACTGAGCTCACTATAATACATTAATCGATACAATAAATATCTGCCTATAACATTCAGTAAGCAGGACAAAAAAAAACTACATACGAGGCTTGAAGTGCAACAGAAAGATGCTTGAATAATCTAATGCTTGTAAAGTTTTTTGCTCCAAAGAAATTATAAACAGATATGATCAATGCATATATTTGAAGCTTACTGTGCCATTCCATTCTGCTCGGTAGACTTCACCATATGACCCTGCAAGATATGGAAGGAAATTGAATATGTTCAGTATATAAAGACTATCAAACTCAAGCTAAGACCATAGTTTTTGACAGAAGCCGTTCAACATATAGCAATTAGAAAGTAATGGAAGCCTAGAAGCTAAAAAGACAACATCACTGACTAATTGACTATCTAATCTAGCATGAACGTGGCTTGTTAACCATCCACTAATACGAAAACGAACTTCATTCAGAAGTACAAGCAATATTTAAATATATCAAACCCACCGAGGTAAATGTGAGTTTTTTCACCATATAAAAATGATCAGGCAACCCAGACAAGCTCTGAACCATTGTACAGTAAAAGGTTTTCACATTGAGGAAAACCTTGTACATTTCTTCTTATGTTAAATACCAGAATTAGTACATCTAAAGAAATCCTAGATTAACAAAAGAAATTATTAATAGAAGCTAAAAAATGCACCTACGGAGGATGAAAAATCATCAAACAGAAGAAAATGAGATGACTACAGAAGATTTGCCACCCAATGCAATTGCAAAACCTTGAAACTTCTAAAGGCAAACCAATAGACAATGAAATTATTTCCTTAACAGAGCAGGTCCCATGCTCAAACTGATCTCAACATGTACCGTCATTGGAAAGACTTACAATTTCTAAACCTCTTCTACTATTTGCTAGGGCAGCTGGCCGGAAAGAATTCTCAAGCAGTTACCAACTTTGACTACAGAAAAGAACATTCACCAGCAATATTATGAACTAAGAGCTAGTGGTTGACGACTTGAACAAATTCAAGGATCAAGTGATCATTTAAACCACAGAAACATTATTCAAATTATCGTAATATCTTAATCTTTATATTTGAAGCTGAGCAACTTAAATGCATGCTATCAACATCCATTCTAAAAAATATGAGAAAAGAAAAATACACACCACAGCCACAAAAACACCTTAATCTAATGTCACAACAGATCTCAACCTTCAATGAGAGATAATAAATCTAATGAATTGAGACTTTACCTATACCAATACGTTCACCAATCTGAAGATCCTCCCACAAAATTCCGGAAACCCCATTCAACACAGAGTCAATTGGCAACTTGTGCACCTTGCTAGCATTAGACTGGTCATTACTGCAAGCTACTTCCATCACTTCCAATGAAGATTCATCTTTCTCTCCAGATAACTGTATAAGGCCACCACCAACTGCAATGCCATTATTTTGGATCACTTCATCAGTTCTGCCTTTAACAAGAAGATATTCTTCTCCTAAGGTAATAGAAGATGAATTACATCCAGCATTAGAAACAGCAGGGTCTATTTTTAGCTGTTGTGCTGCCAACCCTTCAGGAAAATAATTTATGCTTTCTTTGCTCAAAACATCACCAAATAACTGCACTTCTTCATCCAACGCTGTAAATGAACTTTTGGAGGTTCCCGTGACATAGGCAATACTCTTCGTATCTAACCCAAAATTTCGAAGATGACCACAGGGTATATCAACAGGAATTAGAGTGCCTGGCGCCCCCATTAAATCAATAATGTGCTCGCTGCATCAATACAAAAATCGACATAAACTCACAGCACCAATTTCATCAATCGTGTCTTTATTTGAATACTTATGGACCTAGATGATTTTTTTTTTCCCCCTGAACAAAGCCAATATAGGATAATGATTGAATGCAGAAATAATTACAAGACCTGAAATGAAATAGGAAGAAATTTGTTTTCAAATGGAAACAGCAGTTGATTGAATCTAGATTAACAGTCTCGTGGAAGGGTACAGAAATTATGTCTAGAATGAGCTGGAAATGTTAGATGAGTTTAGATTATTCTGTAAAGGATGCTGTAGTAAAGTTACTTGCACCAGCAAACAAAAACTGCAGCATGAAAATAAGCAAAATTTGTAATAGGGATGATAAGACATGAAGTACCCTGCGCAAGATTAAAATTGGAAGTTTTTGAATGACATCTTGAAAACATTAACAGAGATGAAACTCATCATACTCATACGACCAGAAGAAGATTAATTACATGAAATGAAGTTACCAAAACCAGCACAAAAGCAAGCACAGACATTCAGGGAAGTTACTACCTTCCATTATCCAATTTTATCAAGTTCACAGCTCCATCATCAGTGCCTGTATAATAACTCCCTTTGACTAGCTTACATGGGAGGTTGATCCTATCAGCAAGTACCTAGATTTACAGAATTTAATTTTTAAACAAAATGCTATAAAGACCAAATAGTATAAAAAAAGACTTGTGTGTTCAAGTAAAGTTTGTTAATCATTATATATTTTTGCCAGAAATAAGATACTACTTTAATCAATATGCAATGGATTGCAGAGAAGGTACAACTTCACCTTTGAAAGTAGCTAATTTGGTTTAATCAATAAAAGAGGATGAACAAGTGAAGGAAATACTTTTTGTCAAGATCAGAAAACAGTATGAGCATAAGGAGAAGGAGAAGCTCTTACAACCTTAAAGAGCAAGGCCCTATGACGCGAATGTCCAACATCAAGACGGCCAATCGGAAGGATGATTGTATTCAGAAAAACCTGCAAACCGTAACTCCTTGCTTTCCACCTCCTAGACATATCTTCTGCATCACTAACAGGACCTCCCATTCTGTCAACAATAAGGTTTGCAATCTTTTGAACAAGAAAACTTGTTTTAAGGCCCGCATCAAAAGCATGGCAATCCATAGCCATGAAGTACACTTTTTCCTCAAGCTGCTTTAGTTCCACATCAACTACACGGTTGACCAAAACAACCTCATAACCAACATTATCCGAAACAGACATTGCTTCAAGATCAAGCAGAGATGGCATTTGTTCTTGGAGCACCAAATTTGAATTAATTCCAGAAACATCATAGAAGCCATCAATTACTTTCTCGTCATAATTTACAACACTACAGCTCTGCACCAACGAAAGGATAACACAAGATGAAATCATCAATTGCTTCAACTAATATCTTTGAGACAGCAGTTGACACTAACTTAAATCATGTTTACTGTCCACTTTGTTGCTTTCCACATCATGAGGATATCTATCCTACTTTACAAATATATTTCCCAGTAGAGAAGTCAGATCAAAAATTAATTATAAAATATGTGAATATATATTGATTTCTCTCCTAGACATCTTCCCCCCAAAAATAAAACAATCTAGAAACCACTATAAACATAACATAGAAATCCAACAATTCCTTTAACCAGAAAAGAATATTACCGCACGGCTCAAATTGAAGAAATTCACGTGAAATTGACTGGTACATTCGAGAGAATCGAATAAAAAACTAAAAAACTAATCACTGAATATAGTTGATAATTACCCAATATCGCAGAGATAAAAATTCAGAGAGGCTTTGCGAGGGCGAGCACCCGAGGCTAATCTGCTTGGCGGCGTTTATCTGAGCCGTTTCCGGGCCACCATCCTTTCGACCCTGATCCGAAACGCTGATTGCCAAGGCCAACTCCACCTGGAACTCCTCCTCAAAGAAATTAAAACTATTGAAATTCTCGTTTTCCAAATTCGATGTTGTCTGAGGCAAATCAGTGGGTGATGATGACGAGGTCGATGCAGGCGATGGTTGAAACGCCGTCGTCTGAGGGGAGGAATCGAGTGCGGGCGGCCTATGATGATCGCCGATGTGGAACTTCCGTAGCAAATGTTTCATCTTTGACATGTCTAACTCTCATTGACCGAAAAAGGAATTCAAATAAAATAATTATCAGAAAAATTGACTTCTTCTTCTGATTGATTGATTAGGGTTTCTTGAGCACCGGTGGCTGGAGAATACAGAGAGTATGAGCCCTAAAATCTGCAGTATATAGGATTCGAGGTAGGGGTGGGGTGCTCTTCGTCTTCAAGTAACCATACCAGCAGAGAATAAAACTGTTGTGTGCTTCCCTCCCACATGACTGCTTCTGTATATACGCGTGTAATAAATGGAAAATCAGCTGCAGGTCCATCAATTGAATTTGAAAACTTCATTTTTGACAGTTTAGGCCCCAATGTTTAAAATCTATAACAATTTAGCCCCTATTTGACAACTATTAAAATAAAATTTCTTTTTTCTTAAATTCATTTTTAACGGAGTTACATAATGGTTCATTCTCGCAATAAAATATTTTGCAGGTAAATTCAAAAAATTTCTTACTTTTTAATCATACATTTTTCAAAACAAAAAAATTACTATTTTAAAATTCATTTTTCCAAAAAAAAAAACCGTTGGGGTGGACAAAATGACCAAATGAGCGGTTCACTTCGATTCTATAAAAAAAAATCAATTGTTCTGATTCTTAGAACTAAAAACCATTTGATTCTGATTCTGGTTTAATTCTAGTTCTAGAACCAATAATCAAATTAAGAACCAAACTCAATATTTAAATTTTTACATGCGCACACACACACATATTATACATGTATATATGCTCTCTCAAAAGAGGGATTTTGAGGAATAGTGTTCATTTGTGTTTTCCACTCTTAGTTTACTATTCCATGTGCAGATTAAAAAAAATGACAATTTTAATGTTTATCACAAGATGTAATTATTGACATTAACTTAGGAAAATTGATGGTATTTCTACTATTTTCCCCCAGTTTTCACACTATAAAATCATTTGGTTTGGCTACAGTGGACAATCTCCTTTAGACTAAGTGCAACAACATGGTTTCTTCTCCGATTATTATTGTTCAACTCATTTCGACAACAACAAAGAAGACCATTCCACCCTCATATCTTCAAACTTGACTCGAAGTCTCAAACTACATCTACCTTAAGCACTTTATTTTCTACTAAAGTTCCAGCGACTAGATTCGTTACGGTTACTTACAGTTAATATAAGGAAAATTTTCATTTTTCTTCCTCCTATAAAATTGTTTAAATCTTAAAATTTTTCGAATGGTATCTTCAATAATAAATTAGTTCTTTAAGATTTGGGTTATACATTGTTTGGATGCATCGTTTTCTTATTGTTCAAGGTATTGAAACTTGACATGTATTTCAATTATTTTCAAAGATTTGTCTATACACATTATTTCAATCTGAATCGACCTTTGGGCACTTTATCATATGCAATTTTTAACGAATTAAGCTATTCAACCACTTTGACTTACCCTTTTGTTTACCCGACCCCACCACCTCCCTCACATAGGGCTCAGGTCCTACATCCAATAAATGTACGGGGCCCGACCCCCATGTGAGGGGGGGTAGGCCTGAGTAAACAAAAAAATCAGATCAAGACCCAGATTACCCAGTTATCTTTTTAACTTTCCTAGTGAAAACCAAAGGATTAGGATGATTTCTTATAAAGATGCTATACAGTCAAACCCAGTCACAATTTATGGCAGGTTTAAATTTGTTGAGAAAAAACTCAACAACTAGAAATTCCACTCTTTTCAGGAATTAAAAAAGAAGACTTCATCCAACTTGAGGAAGAAGCAAGAACAGTCAATGATTCAGCATACTCAACAGGTTATGTTGGAACAATTGAAAAGAAATTCGGACAATTCCTTTTCTTTGAAGGAGTAGACCCAATTTTCGTGCAGACAGCCTTTCATTGTGGATTAATCAAAATGATTATCCTGAGTTTAGAAATGAAAGAAATTGAAAAACATGATAACAAATTGGTTAAATCTTTGAAAGATTTTAAAAAAATTGTTGTCAAAGACCAGGACCTTCAGATGGTACTCAAGTTCAACAGCACTATTCCGTTTTGGGATGAAAATGGTATTCTTGTTAAAGGATATCATCATATACAGATTGTAACCACACCTCAGATCACGGTGGAAAGACCTAATGATGCTAAAATCATGGAAATAAATGAAGAAATTCTGAATGAATGGAGAGCACTCTCATTCCAAAGAATTATTACAGGATTAATGAGGGCTCGAATAAACAAAAGTGTAATGCCAAGGGTACATGTAGCATCTTCCATTTTTAACTGCCTTTGTCCAACAAATCATATTTGTTGCAAAATAAGCCATACCAGAATTGATCTGATACCACTTATTAGGATTAATATCACTCGTTGTGACACCAATCAATGGATTGAGATGTTGAAGTTATGTGGTAAAGAAATAAAGTATGTGATCAAGAACAAAAAAATAAAAGAAGACAAGAATATGGCAGAGGAATTAGGAGATTTTATTGCACCACAAGAAATAATGGAGAAGAGAGAAAATTACAAAGATCCTATAATTCTAGTAATCTATTTTCTCACATGTAATTGTATTGATGAATTATGATATTTTATTGCACCAAAAATAATGAAAATTGAGAAATATTACAATGATCCTAAAAACTAGTATTCACTTTTCTCACACTATAAAATTGTATAGAAGAGCTTAGTATTTATAAGAAACATGTAGGTGACGTCCAAGACCTCTTGGTAGAGTTGTTGATGAAGTAGGATGTCAAAAACTGAGTCCAAAACGAAGTAGGAGAGAAAAACGCGAATAGGTATTGTAATAGCACTCAAGCGCTATCCCTAGCGCTCAAGCGCTACTGTAGCAGCGCTCAAGCGCTAAGTTTCGGGTTAATATTCCAAAACATATGTTTTGTCATCCAAAGTCATCATTCAAGTCAAACTCCTAATTATCATTGAAATTTGATTTTCATAACTTGATATAGGACTCCAAAAGCATTCCAAACTTAAATTCTTCATGACGTGCACTTCAATTACAATTTTTCAATACTTCAAATACATCAACAAAAGAATTCGAGTCACACCCAAATTCTAACAATATTTATACATATTTGCATAGTAGGGGTTGGATCGACATAAAAATCAAAGTAAAAGGAAAATAACACAAACAGAAAGAAACATATATACAACAAAAGTTAGGGATCAAAAATGGCACACATGAATGCTAGGGATTAAAAAAAAAGAACTCTGGAGCGCTGTTTGATTATTTCTCAGTGAAAAAATAAGCCGAGGAAGGAGCAATGTTGATCCCTATATAAGCTGTGAAAGGAGCAACGTTGTATATATTTACAGAAACATAGCCAAAAACATAGTCATTAACAAAAGTGTGGTAAAATGCATCGAGTTTGTTCTATATGCTTGTGTTCTTCCCTTTGTTTCTTTCTCATTTTGCTTGTAAGAAACACAAGCTATAGGATCAATCTGAGATAATTTAATCTACAAAAATATTTTCCACTTCTCATGACTAAAGTATTGATTCTTGTTTAGAATTTATGGTGTAAGGTAAACAATGTTTTATTATGGATATCTCTTGTTCCATTTGAAAAGTAGGTATATATATATATATAATTCAAATAAAAAAACTCAATTGAAAATCAAGACAAAAAGAGACTAGAGATCCTAATTCATTTTGGAAATTCAAACCCTAATTCATTTCTTATTTTCAATTTATGCATCAACTCTCACATGGAGACTAACAACTACCACCTCCTGTCTATCATCACATGGATTTCTAAAATTGAAGCCTTAACTTTCAGTTCTTCTTTCTCAAATGTTGTTTTTCTTCTTTTTTCTTAATCGGTAATGAAACCAGACCAAACCAAACCAAACCAAACCAAACCAAACCTGAACTGAATGGTTTGTTTTCGATTTTGTTCCCTATCTTTTAAAAAAAAAACCATTTGGTTTCATTATCAAAAAAATTATTGGTTCATAGTTCGATTTGGTTCTCTTGAAATCATAATCAAATAGAACCATGTCCACCCTTCAAAAAAGGTATTTTAATGGTTGTCAAAAGGAGCTTAGTTACTAATGGACCGTTTCTTAGTATGTGTTTGTCTCCTATTATTGTAGAAAAAATTGAGTAATGAATAATATTTTTTGGAGAATGTGTAGTTGAAATTTAAAGTAACTTTATTGGTTTGTGCGTAAAATATTTTATTGGGTAAATGTATGGTGAAGAATCTTACTGTTGGAAACAATGTTTTGAAATAATAGAAGACAAACGGGGGCCTTAATGTTATCTAACACTAGTGTTGGCACAATAATGCAGTAAACAAAATTAAGCCTTGTTTGGTACACATTAAAATTTAATTTTAATTCTTCGACTAACTTTCAACCACACATTTTTCATCAAATCAATAAAATTTCCTTCTTTTTTAACCACACATTCTCCATCAATTTACTATTTCAGAATATATTCTTCCAAATTAAGGTGACTCAAACACACCCTAAATATGGAAATTTACGATCCATTAAATTTACATAGTGAGGGAAACACACAATCAACGATGTATCAGTAATATACCTTTGGATGATTAAATTGATTTATTATAATTTCAAATAAATGAACAACATCACTTGCTGATGTTAATTTTGGAGAAAATTTAAGAAATTGAAAATTGAAAGCTATGTATATTATCGGTAGAAAATAGTAATGTTTTAATAGTAATGTTTTACGTGATGTGACAACAATAGCTAACAACCACATATCATCAAATTGGTAAGAAGATGCAAGTCTGCTGATATAAACAAGTACATGAACATAGATCTTTTATGTACAAGTAGACGACGAGATATATCGTCCAATAGTACTTTGTCTCCTATTCCCGAGACTCGGGCTACAAGCCTCTTCTTCACGTTCTGAGCCTCCTCAGGCTGAAACACGTGAAAGCGAAGGACATTATTTGAATGCTAATGCAGGTAAATGGCTAAATGCAAAGAAATGATGATCGAGTACGAAGCAACCTTGCATATTGGCTAGGTGCTGAATCTTAAGCAGTGGCTGCAGCCGCTTCTTCGGCCATCTGGGATACCGAAAGGAGGGTGCAGATGAGGTTCCGGTCACCGTACACATTGTCAACACGTCCTGATATGACAACAAAAAAGTGGCAATTCTTATCGATTCAAAGAGAGAAAGGGAGAACACTTAGAACGTGTTTGGCTGAGCCTAAAAGTAAAAAAGTACAATTTTGAAGTAGAGATTTTCAAAAAAGTAGGTTTAGAATTATAAGATAGGCATAGTTCATAATAATGTGTCTACATCTAATGGAGAACAGATTTAGAACCTGATTCCATGTATCCAAAATTTTGATACTAGCCAGAACTTAATTAGAAGAACCTTCTAATTAGAATTCACAATTCATATTTAAGCAATACCAACTACTCTTACTCAAAATATTTTATAACGGCGAGCAAGTTTCCTTGTGAAAAAGATTGAACATGTACAACTAATTCACGAGTTATCAATGAATAATTTGTTATTGAAAGAAATACAATTGGCATATAACATAAAGTTTATTAAAGACACCTGTAGTTGGCCAGAACTTGGCATTCCTGAGCCAGGGAGCAGGGAAGGCAGCATATTCCCGAGAATATGGCTTAGTCCATGCATCGGCCATGAGCAGTGATGGTGGATGTGGTGCCCCCTGGATTCATTACCTCATTTAGTTTCTCCAAAATATGACACGAGAAAAGGATAACAGAAGTGATAGATAAATAATATACAGAAATGGAACATAGAAATGATTATAAACCCGGCTTTCATCAAATAGAAGCAAAGGTCCATCTGAAGAACTGTATATTCTTACCTTGAGAACATTGTCATGGACATCAGCATTTCCTTTCTCAATTTGTGCAATTTCTTCTCTAATTGAAATGAGAGCATCACAGAACCTGTCTAACTCGGCCTGCGAACAAAATGAGAAAGCATTTATTTCACAGTATTAAGGAAGAAAAATCAGGTGAAATCTTGTATTATATAGTCCAGTCATGTCTACCAAACATGCACAAGATGGAGAATCATACTCAGAGTTTGTGTTTCCCATATACAAGACTACAATTTTCATTTGTTTTACCTTGCTTTCACTTTCAGTTGGTTCAATCATAAGTGTGCCCGGAACTGGCCATGACATTGTTGGTCCATGGAATCCATAGTCCATGAGACGCTTAGCAACATCTTCGGGCTCAATTCCAGCAGTATTCTACAGTAATTGTCACTTTCAGTAAGAAAAAGAGATTATGGAAATTGGAAGGAAGCTGTGTACATGTACGTTCAACCAGCATTACCTTAAATCCCCTCAAGTCGACAATGAACTCGTGAGCAACCGTACCATTAACACCACGGAAAAGAACAGGGTAGTGCTTCTGTCAATCCAAAGCATAAAATATTAATAGGGGAAAGAATGATTGCCAATAGATTACCATATATCATCTGAAGTATGAGCATTCATGCTCGAGTTTCAATTAAAAAGGAAATCAGGTACCAAGGTCATATCAAATATGAAGCTAAAGGACGACAGGTTTGATAGCTTTAAGGAAACATGAACTGAGGAAAGGGAAACACACATTTTTCTTGGACAATGATTAAAGGCAATGACTGTGCATAGGACCCATCTATTCTGGTCATTTTTATGGTTAAATAGAAGACCATACATCGAATGTAGTAAAAGGGCTAGGAAAAAGAGACCTCCAAACGCTTTGCCATGTAGTTTGCATTCAATATAGCTATCTTTGATGCTTCTGTTAATCCTTTTGACCCCATCATGGAAATGTAGGTGTATGATATTGGCAAAATGAGTGCAGAGCCCCATGGGGCGGCAGAAATAGTACCGAGGGGCTGAGACTTGTCAGGGGCTGGTATGCCTCCTGTGGATACCTGCAACAACTCAAATAAGTCACAATATGGACGCAAAAAAAAAAAAAAAAACCCTACTTTGAACCTATTACAGAATATCTACATCCATGAAAAGACTTGACTGAAATTTCCTTCATACATACCACGGGATGTGATGGTAGAAATGGTGCCAGATGTTTCTTTACACCAATAGGCCCCATGCCGGGACCACCTCCGCCATGAGGAATGCAGAATGTTTTGTGGAGATTGAGATGGCAAACATCAGCACCAATGAAGCCTGGGCTCGTCAAACCAACCTGTATGCACAAAAGATTTATTAACACAGTAATTAGATTCAGTTTCAGAGTGCAGAATTGAAGGAAAAGCAAAAGAAGCATCAACCAAAAAATGGAGAACTAGAGAAAAAAGGAAAAATCAGTCGCATTTAAATCGACAAGTAAAGAGAAGGTATTCAAAATGAAAATTGGGGAAAAAAGAACGAAGTGAAGAAATGGGCCAAATCAGCACGAAGAAAGCGAACAAGTCAAATTTAATCAATAAAATAAACAAATTATTCTGAATAACCTAGCCAGTAAAGGTAGATAACAAGAACATGTTTCTCCCATTTCCATTCTTAATTTCTCTGAATAAGGAAAAATAGCAATGGTAATTTTGCTCATGTGTGATGCACGAAAGAAAAGTTCAAGAATATGTGGAAAATAGTTTCTAGACATAATTATGACGTAAGAGAACCGTTTGACAACTATAATGGGACAAATTAAAGTAGAAGAATGTCAGTCACTTATCTACCTGAGCATTCATGTTTGCTCCATCCATGTACACTTGACCACTGTTGTCATGAATTATCTTACATATCTCATCGATGCCTTCCTCATAAACTCCATGAGTTGAAGGATATGTAACCTGATTTGAGCAAGTGTTTGAGAAACGTATGCAAGTTGCAACTATAAGTATCTTCAGGAAATCTTAATTATACTTAAATATACCATAAGAGCAGCTAGATTTTCCTTATTTGCTTCAGCAGCCTTCCGTAACTCTTCAATGTTAATGTTTCCCTTGGCATCTGTTCCAACAGCAACAATTTTCATTCCACACATGGCGGCACTTGCAGGATTTGTTCCATGTGCTGAGACTGGTATGATACATACATCACGGTGGTGGTCTCCTCTCGACTACATTAAGAGTTGAATATAATCAGCAAAAAGAAAAGAAAAATTACAAACTACCCTAATCACTCCTAAGACAACGCGCTTGAGCAAAATATTCAGTTTTCGAGGGGTTCCATCGATGGCGTCATGGAGTGTCAATATAAAAAAATTTATAAGCTTTTTACTCATTTTAAAATCCTTGGATATCTTGTGATGGAACATTCTCTTCTAGCTCAATATAAGTATCCTCGAAGAGTAACATATATGATCTAGTACTATGACACTAACTTTGAGAAATTCTAACGTTTATGATTGTACTACAATACCATATGATATGCACGAATGACCATCAATCCTGCATACTCGCCAGCAGCACCAGCATTGGGTTGCAGAGAGAATGAATCAAAACCAGTAAGTGTACACAACATTTCACCCAAGTTCTTGAACATTTCCTGAAAGAAGAATATCACAGTTCATTATTGACCATAAACATAAACTTTGAAATTCTATGATCACAGAAATATGATTTAAGAGATTATATTTCAAGTGATTTATGATAACCTGGTAACCCGCAGCCTGTTCGTTAGGAGCAAAAGGATGGAGGTCTGCAAAGGCAGGCCATGTCACTGGCATCATTTCAGTGGTTGCGTTCAACTTCATAGTACAAGATCCCAACGGAATCATGCTGTGGCACAAAGAGAGATCCTTCGACTGAAGCCTAGAAATGTATCTAAGAAGCTCGTGCTCAGTGTGGTATCTGCAGAATCAAACTACAAGTTAGATAGACTTGTGGAAACTTTGTATAAGATGATCAACTTCCATTCTTGTCCATACGTGTTAAATATTGAGTGAGTCAGATAGGGGCTCTCCCTCGCAAGCCCAGGGGGAATAACATTTTGAACCTCTGACGCAAGAGACGCAGCAGTGAATGTCACCTAATGAACATAAAAAGTTAATAACATATAAATACTTGAAATATTACTCGGGTGTGTAAAACAAAATCATTTCTTACAGGCTTTCCACTTGCAAAGACTTCAAAGAGCTTGTCCACATCTCCTAAAGTGGTTGTTTCATCAAAAGAAACAGTTATCTGAATGGCAAAATTTTGTTATTTCCCAGTGAAAGCAGTAAATTTACAAATCAAGGCAACATAGATTTATACTTACAGTATTCTTGTCCACAATCCGCAAATTTATTTCGTTCTTATATGCAGCATCAGCAATGACTTCTGAGTCAGCACATTTGACCTTTACAGTATCAAAGAAAGGAAGACCCTGGACTTCTACAGTACCCAGTTTTTTCAGTCCAGCGGCAAATGTTCCGGCCAGACCATGAACCCTTTGGGCAATGGTTTTAAGGCCTTCTGGTCCATGATACACAGCATACATAGCAGCCAT
The DNA here is from genome assembly GCA_903798355.1 of Fraxinus baroniana. Lineage (NCBI taxonomy): Eukaryota > Viridiplantae > Streptophyta > Magnoliopsida > Lamiales > Oleaceae > Fraxinus > Fraxinus baroniana. The sequence continues at coordinate 16,650 of CAIGRO010065007.1, forward strand.
GTTTGCCAACAATGCCTACAAAAACAAGAGACGACATTTAAAAAGACCTAATATAACTTTCACTGAATATGAGCAGATCTAGTATCATAATCAGATTAATCAAGCTCGAAGTGACTTAGTGGATTATTAGCTGTTGAAACCGATTTCAAACCATCTACTATTGCATAAGAAGCAATTCAAGTACAGTTGAAAACAATCTTAAATTTGACAAAGAATCATTGTAAGGCAATAGAGAAAATAAAAGCTACCTGGGCTGTGCAAATGTTGCTCGTAGCTTTGTCCCTACGAATATGTTGCTCCCGTGTCTGCATTGCCATACGAAGAGCAGGCTTTCCTGTAGCATCAACGCTGACACCAATAATTCTTCCTGGCATCATCCTCTTGTACTCTTGGGATGTAGCCAAGAAAGCAGCATGAGGACCTCCATAACCCATCGGGACACCAAACCTCTGAGCTGAACCAACCACGATATCTGCTCCCAACTCACCCGGGGTTTTCAACATAATCAAAGCCAACAAATCAGATGCCACGACAACCTTAACTCCATTGGCATGTGCATTCTTAATAAACTCTCCATAATCCAAAATCTCACCCTCAGTTCCGGGATATTGCACTAGGACGCCACAAACATCCCCTGATTTATAATCAATTTCGTTTACATCAGAAACGGCAACCTTAAGCCCAAACCCATCAGCTCTAGTCTTACAAATATCAATAGTTTGTGGGTGACAGTTACTAGCTATAACAAACGTTTTCTTTTTCCCCTTCTGAATATTGTTACACATGGCCATTGCCTCTGCTGCAGCTGTCCCTTCGTCGAGCAAAGAAGCATTCGACATGGGCAATCCAGTAAGATCTGTAATCATTGTCTGAAAATTCAGCAGAGATTCAAGACGTCCCTGTGCAATTTCAGCCTGGTACGGGGTATACTGCGTGTACCACCCCGGATTCTCCATAATATTCCTCAATATAACAGGAGGCACCAGAGTATTATAATAACCCATCCCAATATATGACTTTGCTACCTTATTCTTAGACGCCAAATTCTTCATGTGCTCAATCATTTGTGCCTCAGTCAATCCCTCATCAAATATAGGCATTTTCATTTTATCAATACGAATAGATTTGGGCACTGTGGCATCAATGAGCGCATCAAGGCTATTGAACCCGACAAACTCGGCCATTTTGGTTTGCTCTTCCGGAGTGGCCGAGTTATGCCGGCGAGGAAATGTGTCATTGGGTTTCAGGGCCTCGACAGAAATGGATCGAGTCCCAACATACTGTGCCATACTTCTCGAAGAAACATTATGGGTCCTAAAATTATTGTTACCTTGTACTGCACTCGGGGATAACGAGGAAACGAACCTGGAGGACCTGTACAATGCAGGGGATTCTGATAATTCTGAAACCAATCGTTTCAGAATTGCCCGGTTGGCCAATTTTCGTGCACGCTCCATTTCTTGAATTTATGAGCAAATATGAGATGTTGGTGGATTTGTATTTGAATGACACCCTCACAAAGGGATGAAGAAACAGAGCGAAAATATAGAGCTTTTCTCTAGTGCTGTGTTGCACTAAGGTTGGCTATCTTTTGTACATATTTTGGTTTTTATCTTTCCATGATCTCAAAAGTGGGTGGTGGTAAGTGGTTTGTTGAAGATGAAGTCTATATTTTTATTTTTTTATTTTTAGATGACGTAGGAAGCTGTCGTCACTACCCGAGCCCCTATCACCTCGAAGGGGTGGATGCTGACCACTGTGAGTACGTAGTGCGCACTGATTAAACATTGCTCTATGTGTAATAGTTCGTAAACCACACAAGAAAGGTAAATCTCACTGGGCAAGACTGGTGCGACGAGCTCGATCGAAGAAGTGTTGACAGGAAATTCGAACTCGTGACTTTTGATCTCTGCGCTACCTGCTCCACCAACTCGACCACCCCGAAGAGGCAGATGCAATCATTATTATATATACATGTGACTACATATGAATAGAAGGAGTGTTTGAGCTTCATTATTTTTTAAGAATGTATTTTGGAACGGTAAATTGATAGAAAAAATGTGGTTAAAAAGGAATTAAATTTTTTTTATTTGCGTGTAATATTATTTTAATAAAAAATGTATTATTGAAAAGAAGAAAGAGAAAAATGTATTTTAGGAAAAATGAAAATCCGATATCTCCTCAAACTTATTATTCCAGTAGGAAGTTTGTTTCCAAAATTTCATTAATAATGGTACATGCAATTATTAACGATGATGATCGTCTAAATTTTCGTTTAGTTCTTACGTGATCCGTACATATATAACTCATAAATCAATTTATTATGGTTGCACGATCAAACTTCAACAATGAAAATAATCCAAATCGACCCTCACATATTTCTACTCTAACTTAGGTTGGTGTTCAAAACATTAAAGACTCGAGTGAATTGAGTTTCTATGAGGGGTCACTTGTCAATTTAACATCAACTTAAACACTTCCTTCTTAATCTGACCGTTCGTGTAACTAGAATAAAATGTTGGAAACTATTTTGTATCTTTTTAAACGTTTGAGGACAACTTACGTTAAATTTGATATTTTTGGAAATGTAAATAATCAATTCCAAGATTGGTGGTGGTAGGTGCAGACTAAACTTTTAAGTCTCTCAAGGTTGATTCTGATTGTAAACAAATTTGAGGAAAAGGACAGCCAAATTTTACTATGGGTGTGTTTGTCTTCCATTATTAAGAGAAAAATAGTGTAATAAATAGAATTTTTTAGAGAATGTGTGGTTGAAATTTAAAGTAACTTTATTGATTTGTGTGAAAAATATTTTATTGGGTGAATGTGTGGTGGAGATTCTTAGAGTCTGTTTGGTAACAATTAAATTTCAATTAACATTGATAATATGACCGTTATTGGGTCTCACTCGTCTAATAAAAGTCAACAATAACGTCTAATTTTTTAATTTTAATTCGATTTTAATCCCTACCAAACAGGCTTTTAATATAGTTAACAATTTTTTGAATTAATGGTAGGCAAACATGGGCTATCCTTTCAAAATCTTGTCTTATTCAAGGAGGCTCTGCAAGCCAATGATTTTTGGTGAATCTATCTTTATGTGGAAAAGTTCCTGTAACTGAGCAAATTATTTGTGGGTTTTGTGTAGAAATTTTAAAATGAATGGAAGGGAATGAATTAGAAAGGATTGAGATTCAGTGGATCAAATTGAATGGATTTGGAAAAAATACTATTTTTATCCGTCCCAAAAAGATAGTCATGTTTCCATTTTAAACATGTATTAAATTTTTCATTTCCACATATATTTAATACATCTTGGTATAATAGATACTAACTACCTAGATAAGGGATAAATGGTATGGATGGAAAAATATAGTAAAATTTAATACTCTTAACTATATTAACTACCATTTATTAATCTGTATGAAAATAACCATAGGACTATCTTTTTGGGACGAAGGGAGTAATATTTTTTAGAGAATGTGTGGTTGAAATTTAAAGTAACTTTATTGATTTGTGTGAAAAATATTTTATTGGGTGAATGTGTGGTGGAGATTTTTAGAGCCTGTTTAGTAACAATTAAATTTCAATTAAAATTGAAAATATGACCGTTATTGGGTCCTACTCGTCTAATAAAAGTCAACAATAACGTTTAATTTTTCAATTTTAATCCCTACCAAACAGACTTTTAATATAGTTAACAATTTTTTGAATTAATGGTAGGCAAACATGGGCTATCCTTTCAAAATCTTGTCTTATTCAAGGAGGCTCTGCAAGCCAATGATTTTTGGTAAATCTATCTTTATGTGGAAAAGTTCCTGTAACTGAGCAAATTATTTGTGGGTTTTGTGTAGAAATTTTAAAATGAATGGAAGGGAATGAATTAGAAAGGATTGAGATTCAGTGGATCAAATTGAATGGATTTGGAAAATTTTATTCGGCGTGAAAATTCTGCCTAGAAAATGGGGAATTTTTGTTGGCAGCTTCTCTTTCACATTTGGCTTATCTTATCTTCTCACCTCACACCAAGAGAAATAAGAAATGGAATTGAGCTTCACATATATTAGAAGATATGAATCATATCTTTAGATTTTATTTTATTTTTTTGATTTTTATCAACTAGGATTAATGTTTGAACAAATGGTAACCACGTCGAAGATTTCGCTTCATTCGTACTGAAAAATATCGTAGTGTTACTATAAGAATGAAATATCTAATTTTGTACCTACGAGAGTAATATAAAAAAACTAAAATTGAAATTAAGAACACACAATCTCAAGTGATACACTATAACAAAATATAAGATTACAATGAGTGAAGAACTCACGTTTCTCTTTTATTTTTATTTTTTTATGTTGAAAAGGAAACTCGCCGTAATACCCTTGTATAAAAAAAGATATTAGAATTAAAGAGGAGTAGACTCATCTACAACTGCTAAGAAAAACCTTATATTAAGTGGTTGGCATGTTTGAGTTTATTTAAAAGAATTTCAGGATTCCTATTGATGGTACAATTTTGCTTAATTGATTATATGGGTGTTCTTGATAGAATAATCAACTGGGGAGTTCCCTTCAAAAAAAAAAAAACTGTGGAGTTGGTGAATCTTGCATTGAATATAGGTTGGATTTTCTTCTCTTAGAAGTTATTTTACAAAGATTCGCAAGATAAGGATGGAAGGAGGAACAAACATATTTGGAGAGAGCGCAGTACAACGAAGAGTTGTATGGTCTTAGGATTGGATTTGGTACAATATCCAGATTTAAAAATTCTCGAACTATGATTAGTGCAATAATTCTTTGATGCTTCTTTTCTTCTAGACTAGGATTCTGGGTTAGGAATATCAATGGTACGAATAGCGAAAATGGTGGGAGCCGATAACCATATAATGTGGTTATTCAAAAAATTTGGGTAGAGGTTCCTCAACTTCTAAAGTCATTGCCCA
>CAIGRO010065021.1:0-12414 GCA_903798355.1 Fraxinus baroniana
ATCGAAATTTAAATTTATTATGATTTTGCTTCTGTTTAAAAAACACGAATTTAAAAAAAAAAAAATCAAAATTTGTGGGGGGCACGTGCCCCCCTAGGACCCCCTGTGTCCGCCCTTGTCCAGCGCCTTACTGTTTAGTGCAGTCAGTGAGTCATATACTCCCCTAGTCATCCCCAATGGGAAGCCTTTATGTATCTATTATGAACGTCATTATATTATGGGTTATGTACACATACGTAACCCTTAACTCTTTTCATAACGAAGAAAAGAACGTGGAGGTCTTTTCTTTACACCTGTCCCGCAAGTTAAAAATTGCCTCGTAATACATCCTTTATATAATAGTTAGTACGAGTTGATATTTGTATGAATGTAGAGTAAACTGATGATCGACGATGGAATAAATATGCTCTATACAGTTCAGCATTGCATTCGAGACTCCCGGCGCCGCCTCGATACAACTTGATTGGATAGCCGTCACCTCAATCAGAGTTATTCACAACTCTCTCTCCCCTCTCTCGTACTGTACATAATTTTGGGTCGTATTCAAATAGGGTAAAGAGGGTAATGAAGAGGTTGTTGGTTACTGGTAGTTGTTTCTAATTAAGAATGCGCCCCACTTCACTATTCTTCACTCACCTACAAAACACCCCATTTCAAGATTTTGTCCTTAATTTGCACGAACACTATATTGTTCTCAATTTCGTTGTTAATTAATGGATTTCTTGAAGGAAGTGGCATGCAAAAGAATTCATGATCGTTCTGAAAATACGATAATGTCCGGGTCAAGAAGGAGGGTTGTTTGCGTCGACGGCCCAGTAATCATCGGAGCTGGGCCATCCGGTCTAGCCACGGCGGCTTGTCTTAAAGAAAAAGGCATTCCAAGTTTGATTCTTGAACGGGCTAATTGCATAGCTTCTCTTTGGAAACTCAAAACCTATGACCGGCTTAGGCTCCACCTTCCCAAGGATTTTTGCATGCTCCCTCTAATGTCATTTCCTTCAAGTTACCCTAATTATCCAACCAAACAAGACTTTGTGACCTACTTGGAAGCCTATGCTCGACACTTTAACTTGAAGCCTGAGTTCAATCAGACGGTTGTGAGTGCAAGATTTGATGGGTTTTGGCGGGTTACGACGATCGGGATTAAAATGGAAGAGAGGGAATATGTTTGCCAATGGTTGATCGTTGCCACGGGTGAGAATGCCGAAGAGGTGATGCCGGAGTTTGAAGGCATCGATGAATTTGTTGGGCCGATAACTCATTCGAGTTCTTACAAGAGTGGAGATTCGTTTCGAGGGAAAAGGGTTTTGGTTGTTGGATGCGGGAATTCTGGTATGGAGGTTTCTTTGGACCTCTGCAACTGTGACGCTAGCCCGTCTCTCGTCGTTAGGGATTCGGTAAGTGGGAAGTTACATCGTTTAAAAGCTTAAGCTAATAGTCTTTTAACACGTCCTCCATGTCAATGACATGCCGATCTTGTTATTTTTCTTTTAAGAGGTGGATGTGACTGCACATAAATAACAACAAAAAGGAATTTAAAGGTTTTTGTTTTATTCATTACAGTCCATTTTACCACTAGCTACATGTATCGATAGAGCCATTGAAAAAGTTCCAATATATTTTCAACTTTCTTGGAATCCGGTTGCATGCTTCGTACTTGTGCAGAGAGTATTCTCCAAGTTTCATACTATTCAGAAGCATAAAAAAATTGCTATTTTCTGTAAAATTCACAATTAATTATTTCAGGTGCACGTTCTGCCTCAAGAGATGTTTGGGATATCAACTTTCGGGCTAGCCATGAAATTGCTACGATGGTTCCCCATTAAGCTCGTTGATCGATTTTTACTTGCGATTTCACATTTTATGCTTGGGAACACTGCCAATTTGCGACTCAAGAGACCAATTTTAGGCCCGATTGAGCTCAAATTCACTACGGGGAAGACGCCGGTCTTGGATTTTGGCACACTCGAGAAAATTAGAGCGGGAAATATAAAGGTTTCTTTTTATATGATCTTGATACCTCGTGTCTTGTTAAAAGGAATTTAAAATCTAGTTCATTGTTTCGTTGTGACAATACTGATTCTCGATCTATGCGTAGGTTGTTCCTGGAATTAAGAAACTTACAAGCCATGCAGTGGAGTTCGTAGATGGAAAAGTGGAGAATTTTGATGCCATAATTTTAGCTACAGGATATAGAAGTAATGTACCAGATTGGTTGATGGTAAGCTCTTCTATATTTCACATAAACGAATGTCATATTTACTTTTAAGTAAATAAGTTTTTAAATCCTCTTTTCGAAGGTACTTCAGGAGAATTTTTATTTATATATAAATAAGAAAAAACAAATGGTAAAATATAAGTTGCTTTTGGTTAACTTAATTCCACTTCTTACCCAACCAACCAAATAAATTATTTGTTTGTTTACTTATAAATAAACTTTTGGGCTTAGGCAAACATGTATGATGTTTCAAATTTTCAATGGTCTGTTTTGAAATGTTTAAAAGTTATTTTACTTTCTAAAAATTCTATTTGCTGACACTTCACTTAGGGCCTGTTTGATAGCTCATTATTTTTCATGGAAAATGGAATTGAAATTCCAATTCTCACTTTTGCCATGTTTGATAGCCAAAATTTTCCATGAAAAATGTTTTCCTCCCACCTGTCACGTGTCTCTTTTTCCATGATTTTGTGGAATTGGTTTTCCCAACAAAGTGGTGGGAAAATGGTTTCCAACTTTTTTTTTTGTTGCAATGAAAACAAATTTTATGGACAATTGTTAAAATAAATAAATAAATAAAAAATCTCTTTAATATACAATTTTCATGAAAAACAAAGTCAAACGAACACCAAAAGATCCAAAATTTCAATATTTTCCGGATGGAAAATTAGACCAATCAAACACAATTAATTGACAATTTTCAGAAAACAATTCTAGACAATTCAATTATCTGAAATTCATTTTTTTCCACCCAAATTTCACTTTTGCAATCAAACTGACCTTTAGACTCAATTGAAATTGGATAATTATACTATAATTTTGTGTCAATTAGGTGATTATATTTTAATTTTATCTCAATTGAAGCTACTTCAAAACTTTGGGTCATTTCACTTTAGGTTTCTTAATTTTGTTTAAAATTTTGGTGTAATCAGGGAGGCGATTTATTCTCTGAGAAAGATGGGTTTCCCAAGGAAACATTTCCAAAGGGATGGAAAGGCAAAAACGGATTATATGCTGCCGGTTTCACAAAACGTGGCATTTTGGGCATATCTTTCGATGCAAAAAGAATTGCCGATGACATCGAGACTTGTTGGAATATCAGTAATTAACCACCGCTGCATACGGCGGCGCCACCGCCGACAACTTGATGCATGTAAATTTTATCCAAAAAAATGAGTTCGTGTAAATTTGTGTTAGTAAATTGTTTATATTAATCACGTAAATTCCTTGCACATGTAATAGCAGACGAGTAGATAGTATAATGACAAATTCCTTTTTAGTCATTAATACTATGTAGTGTTCGACTCCGTCAAACATGTCATTTAGGTTCTAGCTTTTTGTCGAGTGAAAATACGTACGTATTAGAATGTTTTTGAGGTTTGAATATAAATGTATTTCGTTATGACGAGTATGATTAGGGAAATAAAATGTAGCTTCTCGTCCAATGGGAAAAGTTTATCTTTTTGTACATGTAGTTGGAGGTAAGGTCACGTACCCCTTAAATGTACACTATATTTTGTTTTCGTTGTTAATGAATCATGTTGCGTATATTTGTTAAAAAAATCAATTTATATGATGTGACCACGGATAGAACAAAATCGGCGAGAGATCTTCAATTTTTGGCAGTTTCATAATTTAATTAGAATTCTGTATTTTTAGCATCTTTTACAATATTAGAATTATATTTTCGTGCAAATAGAATTTTTAGAGGTTTCATATAAATATCTCATTATTTCATTATATTAAAAAAAAAAAGTTATGAATTATAATTATTGAAATTGAGAATTTCTTTCTACTTGTTCTTGATTGAACATTATCGGACTTATCAAATATTGTTTTAATGTTAGTGGCGTGCAACTTTTAGAACTTATCAAATGATTAAACACCCTTTGTGTCGTTCGCAAATCGAGGTTCGTTTTTTTTGTAATCAAGATGTCGTTCAAATTTCGTCTTTGTTTGGTTGCTTGATTCAATAATTTGCGGGTCGAAACTCTACCGTCTACAACCTGAATTTGAGCTTTCTCGACGTTTTTAATTAATTCCGCGATTTCCACTAGTATCTCGTTCCCGATTTCGTGTCAGTATATATTTCATTTCAAATGATTGTTAAATTTATTCTATCAACGGCGCGTATATATAATAATTTTGTGCATGGACCATCATTTATTTTAACCGGAGTTCTAAAAAGCATAAAAAGGCGACGGTGATTATTTGTTCTCACAATGTCTCATAAATGGACAATTAGTGAAAAAAGACAGTCAACTCCTCTTTTTACCGCCTAATGCTTTTTAATTATTTTTTTTTTCAATGTTTGTAATCATTTCGAGGACCTAATGACTAACCTGGGTTTGGGCACTAAACTAGCGTTGAAGATTTGGTGAACCTATTTACCTCAAAGTGAATCCCATACGTGCTTTTAATTTTTAATTGCACGGTTTTCAAAAAGTTGAAAAATTGTCTAATTGTAGAATTTATTAGTTAATTACAGTATTTATGATTTTTGTTGTTGGTGTGCTTTATTTTATTAACTTAATTATTTTACAACTTAAATAATATTGAAAAAAAAATATTTTTGCACTTAGGGTCCGTTTGATTGCAAGAGTGGAATTTGGATGGAAATAAAATGAATTTTTGAGAATTGAATTGTCCAAAACTTGTTTTTTTAGGAATTGTCAATTAATTGTGTTAGATTGGTATAATTTTTCACTTGAAAAATGTTGAAAATTTGGATTTTTGGTGTTCGTTTGGGTTCTTTTTTCATGGAAATTGTTCATTAAAGGGAATTTTTTTTTTTTTTTTTCTACAATTGTCCATAAAATTTGTTTTCATTGCCAAAAAAAGATTAAAAAGGAGAAAAAGAAAGCTGAAAACCATTTCCCCACCACTTTGGTGGGAAAACGAATTCCACAAAATCATGGAAGAAGGGGACATGTGACGTGACGGGTGGGAGGGAAATACTTTCCATGGAAAATTTTGACTATCAACCTGGCAAAAGTGATATTTGAAATTTCAATTCTATTTTTCATGAAAAAATAATGGGCTATCAAATAGGCCCTCATTTAAATCACAGTTGCCTCAGTCAAATCACAAACCAGCGCATTATAATAATGTGCGGCATAATCTAATGTAAAAAAAATGCATCTATTATAAAAACACGCATACGAATTTATCAAATGATAGTACACAAGAAACCTTTACTTACATGGAGCATAGAATATAGAATTGGGTAAAATTAGAGGCATCCAAGTGTAAAAGGTAATTGTTGAAAGTAATGTACACTCCTTTAACATTAAAATTATGAGACGTTAATACAGTGTGTTCAATCAAATTCAAAATAAAATTTAAAAAATTACCATCAAAATAATATAAAAATTAGAGATGTTCAAAGTAATATCAAAATTACCTGGATTCGTGTACTTTCTTGTGTGCCAACTCCAGGGCATTCCAAAACCAAAATCAAAATCAATTGTTTGAGATTGAAATAAATAACTTTAGTGTTGGTTTTTCATACCCAATAAATCCAGCAAATAATGTTAAATGTTTTTGAATAATTTTTAGTAGACTTCGGCCGAAGACTAAAATGTATATCAACACCACAATCGATTGGCTCAGTTTGCAAACAAATTGGATCATTGGATGGAAGCAACTATTAATTTATAATGGGGGAGATTTCATATATAAGATATTAAGTATAACATATTTCAAAACTAAGAAACAAAGTTCAAAATTCAAAAATTAAAATCTTAATTAAAGATTATTTATGAAATAATGAATTAAATATATTAATATCACAATTTTATACTATTTGGTCACAAATTATCGAATTAATTGATCACAAAACAAAAAATTTATAAGTTATAAATTTTTTTACGATCACAATTCAAAAAAAAATTATTGGACATAATTTATTCATTGGTCACAAATAAAAAAAATTATAGATCACAAATTTCAAATTTTATAAGTCACAACTCAAATTTTTAGATTACATATTATTTATTGATCACAAATTATCGAATTAGTTGTTACAACTTATCAAATTATGAGTTACGTTTCCAAATTTAGTTCACAATCACAAGTTCTTTTAGGGTACAAATTATTTATTGGTTGTAATTAATTAATTTATTGGTCACAACACTAATTGATTATAAATACTATTCATCCCAACCAACCATCACCATCTTCCCCATCACCGCCATGACACAACCATCACAATACCAACAACACTAACACCAACCCCACGGCACCACCACAATACCAATAACACCAATACTACCCCCACCGTTGCTACGCCACCACCACTACAATACCAACAACACCACTGTAGCATCACCACAGCCACAACCACAACCACACCATCACAATACCAACAACATTAACACCACTACCACGGCACCACCACAACCACAACTACAACCACCACTACTGCCTGCACAACCACTATTACCACCAATATCTCAACCAAGCTTAGTTATCATCATTGTAAGCACCGTCACTGCCATTCGAAATCCACCACCAACCAACAATTACAAAAATCACCTCAAACCATCGCCACAGCAGTAGAGCAATTGTCGAAAACCACAAAAAATCTTTAAAAGAAACCACCTTCCTGTCGTGCAACGTTGAAATTGCTACCTATCCTCCTGTAAGCGGCAATGTCAGATCGTCGTCCACCCTCTTAGGCAGAGGTCGTGATGATGCTCCTCTTTTTGACAGGTTGGTCTCTTGCAGAAGTAGAGCTAAGCTCCAAAAAAGCTCAGCCTAAAAAAGCTCAAGTCGAGCCTGAGCTTTTTTTTTTTTGCTCGGGCTCGGCTCGTTGACATAGCTAGCGGCGTCGATCCTTTCTTATAGCATCAACGTTGATCTCTTGTAGCTGCGCCGATCTTACAATCGACGTCGCTATCTTGTAACGACGCCGATCCTCACCTCGTAGTGTCCAACATCACCGGTGGAGGGATAGAGAGAAAATGAAATAGGTGGAGAGAGGAGAGAGTATGCCGACTTCCCTGTGAGAGAGAAAGAGATGGATATTGAGAGATATAGAGATAGAAATGAGATGGGAGAGTAATTATGGTTTGTGATGAATTTTGGTTGTATTAATAATATTAAATATTTGAATTAAAATCTGATTTTTGTATAAACAAATTTTATATCTGATTTTTAAAATTGAATTTTAAAAGTTATGGTTTGATGTATACTTTATATTGCTCGTGGTCCGTTCATTAGTTGGATAGCTCTTTTATGCGTTAGCCCACTTTGCCTTTCTTGTTGGCTCGCCTTATGTTTGCCTAATTTGTTTGGTTTTTAGCCCATCTCATGTATTACTTCTTGGCCCATTTAACCTAGCCCTAAAACTGTATATTAGCCCTTGTTTGTCCAGAATTTCATGCGATGCAATCCTTTAGGTTTAGAAAAACTAGGCAACCATAGTGAAGGTTTGTTGTAGGTTGAGTCGATTCAGTTCGTTGGTGCTTAATTCAGTTATTGTTAAACTAAGCTCAATTGCATATATTCAAGAAAATTCTAATTTTTAAAAGTGGAAATTATACTATTCCCTACTTTTCAAGATCTATATTCTAAAATCAGATCTAAAATTTTAATTTTCAAAAATCAAATATTTTTAATTAGATACGTTATAATTACATAAACTCACCATATTATAATTATCCAAACCCTAATCAAAATATTTTCATCCTCTCATATCATTTCACCGTTTCTCTGTCCTTACTCTCTTCTCTCATCTCGCCGTTCTCTCTCCTCACTCTCTTTTCTGCGCACTCTCTGCACACAACTCTTCTTCGAAGCATCCAGTCCCAAGACCTCTGCGCAGCACCGCCACAAGATGGAGAAGCTCCACACGACGACGCTGGAAAGACACGATGTTTCGATTTACGAGATTTCATCCTTTTTGAAGGTTCGGATATGCGATGTTCTAGTTTTGGTAATGGCGTTGTGGCGATGGAGGCAATTTTGTGGATTTGGTGGTGACGGGGTTGGGTACGATTATGTGTTTGTCGTCGCTGCAGTGTTGGGTGCGGTGTGTGGTGTTGGGTGAGGTGGTGATGTGCGGTCTGCAGTGTTTGGTGAGGTGGTTGTGTGGCCCGGCACTATTAACGGCGGTGAGGTGGTGATGTACGGTGTTGGGCGCGATGCTGGGTGCGGTATCGGGTGAGGTGGTGATGTGTGGTCTGCAGTGTTGGGTGAGGTGTGCAGTGTTAGGTGAGGTGGTTGTGTGGCCTAGCACTATTGACAGCGATGAGGTGGTAATGTGCGGTGTTGGGTGCGGTGTCGTCAGGAGGGTGAGTTGGGGTGGAGGCTACACTGATTATTTTGGTGACTGTGATTGTTGGCGGTGGGTGTCGGCATGCCGACGACATGAGATTGGAGGTGACTGCCAATATTTTATGTGTAATCGAATGCGACCAATTAAAATTGTGACTATGACTCACTGTAATCGAGTGGTGACCAAAAATAATGCGTGACCAATTAATTTGAGACTGTGACTCACTGTAATCGAGTTGTAACAAAAAATAATGTGTAACCAATTAATTTGAGAATGTCACCAATAAAATAAATGAGTTGTGAGCAATAAAATCTTGGATTTGTCATCGATGCATAATATGTGACCTAAAAATTGTTATTGTGACTCACAATTTATTAAGTTGTAATCGAGTTGTGACCAATAAAAATGTTGATTTTGTGGCTAATTAATTCGTCCTTAAGGTCACAATTCATTATCACAGGTTTGAGTTCACAAGTCATAGCTATTTTTTATAGNCCAATAAAATCTTGGATTTGTCATCAATGCATAATATGTGACCTAAAAATTGTTATTGTGACTCACAATTTATTAAGTTGTAATCGAGTTGTGACCAATAAAAATGTTGATTTTGTGGCTAATTAATTCGTCCTTAAGGTCACAATTCATTATCACAGGTTTGAGTTCACAAGTCATAGCTATTTTTTATAGGTCACAAATCAATATTAAAGGGTCACATGTGTTTGTAGAGTCACTGTTCAAAAATACAGGTAACATTTATCGGAACAGTCGCCGGAACGATCATCGGCATAATAGCAGGAATCAGAGCAGTTGTTAGAACGGTTATCGAAATAGTAGTCGAAATCGGAGTAGTCGAAAAATTCACTTTTCCTATATAGTAAAAATAGGAAAAGTGAATTTTTCCCTTGTTAAAATATAACAAAAAATTAATACATAATTATGTACCTGAACTTTTCCCCTATTTTTCTTCGTTTATCTTAACATTTTTTTTCTCAAAGAAACAAACTTCTCTACATTGAAGATCCTTCTATCTTTGGTGGACTTCCATGTTTAGGAATAGCTAGAGGACTACGAAGTCCATTACTTCCATTTTTTTTTAATAAGACTGAAATCCATCCATCTTCTTCCAAAATATGGCATAATTCTTGTAATATATAATAGCCAACCGTGATAACGATGAGCCTCGGGATTGCCTTCTCAATCATCATAAATAACTTTTACCCTTGTGTAAGACCTTTTTAAATCCTTCCTCTACGTGTTAAAATGAAGTTTTCCGACACTTCCTGAATATTTATTATCAATAGAACTGATAAAGTATGCTTGTATAAAATCCCTTTAAATTAATCAAACAATTAACAAGCGCATTTAACCTCATTTTCCGTTCATCGAAATAAACAGTGAAATGAGACTTTTTATGTCCATCTCCAACTAATATATCCTCGACAACATTATCATACTTCTCGACAAAGAACTTCAATGTTGTCTTTGAATTTAAATAGTCATCAAATAATGTATTCATACTCTCACTATGTTGTGTAGTTTGTTAACGGATAAAATTCCACATCGAAATTTTGATCATTTAAAATGGAACCCTTAATATTGCATCATAGCCCATTAAGTTCAAACAAGCGATTTGATCCCAATATAACTAAAAAAATGAGCGCACGAATTTTAAAATTTGTCTACTCAAATGAATTATCACCTTGCGAGTGTATGTTAAGAGATAAAATTCCCATCAAATAAAGATGAAAATATAGACTAACTTATAAGGACTTATCGACATGGGTTATTTCTCTTAATAAAGTTGACATTTAAGATGTTAAATAATAATATCTCACATCGAATAAATATGAAAATATAGATCAACTTATTAGGGTTTGAACTACTCCTCTTAATGATGTTGATATTTTAAGATGAAATTTCAAATCTTAATATGGTATTGGAGTCCACTAAATTTCAACGAGTAATTCAATCCGAATAAAACTAAAAAATGCGCATACGAATTTCAAGATTTGTCTACTCAAACGAGCCACCATCATCTTGTGGGACATTTTAAGGAATAAATCACACATCAAATAAAGATGAAAAAATAAATCAACTTATAAGGGATTGAATTACTCTTCTTAAACTTAGCATGCCTCTACACGGTGGCTCGTTCAAAATTGGTGTGCTCATTCGCTAGAACTTAATAAGCTCTAATACCATATTAAGAATTGTGGCTCCATCTTTAAAGATCAATCTTATTAAGAAGAATAACTAAAGTCTTTATAAGCATTTTACCAATTCAATGTAAATCTCATCTGGTATCAAAGTCCATTAAAATTTAACAAGCATTTCAATTTGATTAAGATTCAAAAAATGAGCACGCAGATTTCAAGCTTAGTTTTCTCTAACAAGTCACAATTTCATGGGGCATGTTAAGGAATAAAATTTTACATTGAAAGAGTTACTTTTTAAGATGGAATATTGGGTCTTAATATAGTTGTCAAAACAACCCAAAATGCGAGGAATTTTTTACATCCTTGGGTTGGATGTCTCTCTTTAGACAAATTACTTTATCACTATTTTTACGAACATTGAACTCATTAATGAATTGCTCCCACTTTTCTTCAAATCTTCTTTCTAGGAAGATTCATAAATAATATTATGCAGGCAATTTTTATTTTCCATACAAACTAGAGCCCCTATCTTTTTCATTAAATGCTATACATACCAACAATGTTGAGAATTAGGAAACCTCAACTGCTTTTTACATTGCTTTATCTTGATTCGTACTTCTGTGCATGTCTAGATATACATGCTTGTCAAGTTCAAAACAATCAAATAAATATATTAGTGTCCTCATTTGATGGTAAATCACATCCAAATAAATTTTGAGTGTCCACAATAGTTTATACACACAAAAGGTGTAAAGGACATGCCGTACTTATATATCAAAGTGGTGTAAAATGTAAATACATCACCATTTTTTTTTATTTCACAAGTTATCAGTTCAAAATAAGTTCCTCATCCAAGCTTTATCATTTATGGGCCCATTTAACATGGTTTTTGAAAAATCAAAGGAGTTTTTGAGATTCAAAAATAGCTACTTTTGAATTTTGAATCTATTTGGCTAATTTTATGAAATCGTTCCTTCTATTTAGAATAATATTTAGAGAAAAATGGTTCAATTAATGTAACCTCATCTAAAAGCACTTTCAAAATATAAAGCTTTTTTAAAAAACTAATTTTCAAACAAAAATAAAGATAATTTTCTCTAAAAGTTCTTCTATAGAAAGCAAAAACAAAAAACATGCAAAACGACCCTACATCTCCATTTGTAATGGAAGCTCGGATTTTTTTGATTGCATTCTAACAAAATAATTATGGATAGCTTTAGCATCTCCAATATCAAGTTGTAATCTTATTTTCTTATCAATGTAATTTTTACAATCTTTTTTTTTTTTTTTTTAAAAGGGACATTATCATGACTCCGACTTCCGCTACGAAAGATTTATAATTCTTTGCTGTGCTAATTCTTGCTCGATCATTCAACTAAAGTTTTATTTGAGCATTATATTTATTTCCCTACATTGCGAGTAAAATCGTGAATTTTGTGAACTCAACCCATCCTTGAGCTCAAGGGCAATATAATTAATCTTGCAGTTCTTATTTGTAAATTGACGTAGCAGAAGATTATAGGGAAGAAGAAAATTCACACAAAATGAGAGAACTTACGAAAATTTTATTCAATTCAATAATGCGGTCTCTAAGGGCTTACAATGTCTTAAATAGCCAAAACCTAGTAAAATGCGGAAATAAATAATAAAAAAAACTAAAAAAAAACGATATTTTTCCATAAATGGAAAAATTCGAGATAACAACTAGAATAGAAACTTCTAAGATTTAGAATCATCCTTCAACAAACGGAATATGAATC
>CAIGRO010065024.1:0-11449 GCA_903798355.1 Fraxinus baroniana
GTTTCCCACCAAAAAAATTTTGACGCCTTCCTTCTCTCATATTTTTGGCGACACTTTTTATTATTTGTCGCAAATTCTCACATTACACGACAACTTTTTATGTTGCCAAAGGTTTTTTGGTACTTATTTTTCTCATTACAAATTTCGCGACAAACTCGAAAAATGTGTCGCGTTAAGTCACTTATTGCAACAATTTTTTGTATGTCGCGAAATCACAGTTTTGTTGTAGTGTACGGTGACAAACACATTTGAAATAGTATTTTTCTTGAACCTTGAACCCGATAATTTCGATATTCATCTAAATAACTAGGTCCATGTAGTCATTTTGAATTTCTTTGAGTCTCTTGCTCAATTAACTCATCAGTGTTGTCTAATCCAAAGCATATATTTTCGTTGCTTTGTTCATAATCTGTTGATTCTGATTGAGAATAGTCATTAGCCAATGAAGCATTTTCTCCAAATTTTACATTGGTTGAACATGGCTATAAGTCTTATTTTTTTGCAAGAAAATCGGTGTGTTTGTCAAGTTATTTCTTTGACAATTTCGAAACACCAATATTTCTTTGTTCTTGAATCCATGAGTTTACAACCTTAGGGTAGCAATTTGTTTCATGGGATTTTGACTACCATTTAACTTTGAGTCTTCGAACAATGCTTTTGACATTGAATTCATAATTTGTATTTTGAACAATTTGATAGTCCCATCAAAAGCTCCACGAGACTTTGAGATTGTCAGCAAATTGAAATAATTTTTTTTGAGGCTTTAAAAACGTTTTTGCCTCTTTTTTGAAATGTTTGAACCCTTCACAAGTAAGACTAGTTAAAATTGTTTTGTCAAGTCCAAGTTTTGAAACCATTTTGAAAAATTTGAAACATGAACTTGGTTAAAAAGGATAAACCAAGAATGTGTCACTGGTCTAAAGTAAAAAACATTAAATCAAGTATCTTGATAATCAAAATAATTGAAATGAGACTCAAATAGTTATCTTTCGATAATCACCTTTTCTTCTCATTCTATGGGTTTTACCCCCAGTTTTCGTAAGACAATATCCTCTGATATCTTCATAATAAGCTCTAGTCTTTTTGATATTTTTGGCATGAAATGAAAATGAGGGAAAAGATTTTGAAGACATTCCTTAAGGGAAGAATATCTATGGATTCATGAAGTTTCCATTTCAAAGATAGGAATTTGTATGGGATTGGTGAAGTAATGAAAAGAAATTGAGGGATTGATGTCTGATAATTTTTCAGATCCAATTTGAGGGTTTTCTTTCAGAGATCTTACTCTGAGGTGTTTGTAAAAATGGATTTTTTTTTTAAGCAATAATGGTTTTTTGATAAGTTGAAAAAAAATTTCCTTCATTTTTTGATCCATGAAAAGAATTTTGAACGTAATCTTCAATTGAAAGAATAGGAATTGAAGATTTTTTCTCCTTTTTCTTTGAAGAAAAACCATCATCTCTCTCAATTTTTTCTCTTTCTAGTTTGTTCTGCAGAAACTCTCCAGTTAAGAAGTCTGCAAGGAAGTTTGATTTATGATAAGTGCGGTTTACGTACTTATTTATGTCACAAAATATGGAAAATTATCGATGTATATGTTAAAATATGGTTTGATTTGATATAATTTGTGTTTGTAGGATTACATTGGTGGATGGAATGAAGAGTATACAAAAGCGAGCGAAAAAGGACCAAATTGGAAGAAAATGGAACTTCAGGGGGACCAAAATGCAATTATTCAGAAGATGACCTGAATGGCGAATCAAGCATGGAATTGAGCTAAGTAACACATTGTGATGTCATGAAATGTTAAAAGAAGAAGGAGAAGGAAGCAAGACCAAAAGGTAAATGAAATAAAATTAGGGGACCAAAGTAAACCTAATGGAAAATTTGGATGAACATACCATGGAGGTTGGGACATTTATACATCGTCATGGAGAGTACTATGCAGAAATACATTTTGGACATCAATTCGTTTGATTGTCCATTCACATTGTATAGCAATGGAAAGCAGTATAGGCATGGTGTCTGGTTTCACAAATGGACTGAAAGAATCTTGAAAGTTAATTCCCCGTTATTGATGGTAGCCTTTAGCTTACTAGACGAGCCTTATAGCATTCCATACTTCCATTTGCTTTTCTCTTGACACAGTAGACCCATTTACAATTGATAATATTGACATTGGAGTGTGGTGGAACAAGTGTCCACGTGTTATTGCTGAGTAATACATCAAATTCAATATTTATAGCTGCTCACCATTTAGCATGCTTAATAGATTCAGTAAAACATGCAGGTACTATAAAGATAGATTTTCCTGTAATAACCATTGTTCTAAATAGCGCGCTATAGCACGTAGCGTGGAGAAAACGCTACGCTTAGAGGTATTCGGGTAAAAAAGCGGTCAACTTTTTTTGTTGACCGCTATAGCACGCTATAGCGAGATTAAGAGCGCTATAGCGTCGCTATAGCGCGCTTAATCCCGCTATAGCGCGCTTAAGCGTGCCTTATCCCTTTTTTTTTTCATAAATTTTTTTAATATAAAAATATATACGCTTTTTAGAACATTGGTAATAACTAGAGGTTGTGGTAGAAGATGTTTAATTGCATTGCGAGAACATCTCTTTCTGCATGATTTTGTATTGGAACAATTTTCATCGATGGTTCAAGTGATTTAGGAGTAGGAGACAAAGTAATCATACTTGCAGGGAAAGGTGTGTGTAGAGATAGAGTTTGTGTATGTGATGGATTGCGTGAAAGATTATTAATTCAAAGAGAATGAAAGAAGAAACAAGGAACTGAACTTACTGGATTTGCACTCAACTTACGGTTTTTACACAACTTACCGGATGATGTTTTCAGAGTAAAAAAATGAAGGAAAACGAACCATTTTCTGGCTATGCTTCTTGCTGAATATATAAGCTTACAAAACATGATTGTCAACAACTTTTCTACCTATTCCAATCTATCAAGTTGACAATATACAAGACCATGCTTAGATAACTTTACAAGTAAGTTAAACCAACAACTAATGTACTCAAATCACATGACATTGGTTACAAAAACAACATTCCAATGATGGTAAAAACGTGAAAGCCAAAGTGACAAACCAAATTCAACATTCCTCCTTATCACTTTTGCGGGAAACACCAAGAAGATCTTTTAGTGTTTCAAACTTTCCTTTCCCCAATTACTTAGTTAGGATATCAACAAGTTGTTCATCAAATTTGTAGTGTACCAATTCAATTTCCTTTCTTTCTTGTACTTCCCTGATTGAATGATATTTAACTTTGATATGCTTATTTCTACCATGGAACACATGGTTCTTAACCATTGCAGCTGCACTTGATTGTCACAAAATATAATGGTAGCTTCATCTGGTTTATGCTTTAAGTCTTCCAGCACTTTCCTTAACCAAACAGCTTGGTTGGTAGCTTCTGATGTAGCAATATATTTAGCCTCTACAGTTAATTGAGCCACAGTTTCTCACTTTGTAGAATTCCAGCAAATGATGCTTGATCTAACATAGAATATATATCCTGATGTGCTCTTCATATCCTTTGGATTCCCAGCCCAATCACTATTTGTATAACCAATTAACTTCCAGCTTCCTGACCTCTTAAACCAGATTCCTAAATCCTCTGTTCCTTTAACATATCTTAGGACTCTCTTAGCTGCATGAAAGTGCAATTCACTAGGCTCTTATCTGAATTTGGAAAAGATTTTTGCAGCATAAGTCAAATTAGGTCTAGTTGCTATGAGGTAGAATATGCAACGAACAATACTCCTATAAACCTTTGCATCTATTTTCTTAGCATCATTATTCTTCAACAAACTAGCATTCTGAACTAAAGAAGTTGCTACCGATTTGCAATTCTCTATACTAAATTTCTTCAAGATTTCCTTAGCATACTTCTTACGGCATATGAAAATTCCTCGATCAGATCGATTGATCTCCATTCCTAGAAAGTATTGCATCTCTCTCAAGTTTGTTATTTCAAAAGTTTTCTTTAAATTAGCCATCACACCTTCAATCAATGTAAAGTTGCTGCATGTAATCAATAGATCATCCACATACAGTGTTATGATTACCAGATTCTTTTTCTTCTCTTTACATATTAGGTCTACTCATTCACACCTTTAACAAAGCCAAGGCAGGTTAGATGTTCATCAATCCTGTTGTACCAAGCCCTTGGAGCTTACCTTAATTCATACAATGCCTTCTTTAGGAAATAAACTTTATCATCCATTTCATCAGTTACAAAACCTTCAGGCTGTTCAATGAAGATTTCTTCATTTAAATAGCTATTTAGGAATACTGATTTGACATCTAATCGATAGATTTTCTACCCTTTTTGAGTTGCCATTGCCATTAGCTACCGTATTGTTTCATACCTTGCAATTAGAGCAAAGGTATCTATGAAGTCTACTCCAAATTGCTGTGCATACCCCTTGACAACCACCCTTACTTTCAGCTTGTTAACTAGTCTATCAGGGTTCAATTTTATTTTACACACCCACTTAACCTTAATTACTTGCTTATTTTGAGGTCTATCAGCCAATTCCCAGGTGTCATTCTTTTCTATCATCCTAATTTCTTCCTCCATTGCAGCTATCCACTTAGATGATTTTAAGGCTTCAACAAAGCTTGTAGGTTCCATAATTGCAGCATTACATCTAGCATAGACATCTGCTAGAGGTCTCATTTTCACCCTACCTTCATCTGATTCTGAATCATCATCATTATCATTAGGTTCCAATTCACCCTCATCACTTTCTTCATTTTCGTTATGAGGAATCACATTACTGGTTTTCTCTTTAACTATAGAGTTTGCATCCCAATTCCAAGTGGAATTTTCATCCACTTTAATGTCCATACTCCAGATTATCTTTTTTGACTGAGGGTTGAACACTTTATAACCTTTGGCATTGTTGTAATACCCAACAAGTATACTAACTTCTGCTTTATCACTGAGTTTGTCCCTCTTTGCATCAGGAACATGAGTTTAACAAACACTCCTAAACACTTTTAAATGTGAGACTCCTGGTTTTGCATCATACCAAGCCTCATAAGGTATCTTTTTCTCCAAAGATTTTGTTGGCAGATGGTTAAGGAGATAGACTGCTGTGTTGACTGCCTCTTTCCAAAACTTATTGTGTACTTTCTTCTCAATCAATAAGAACCTGTCAATCTCTATCACCGTTCTGCTTTTTCCTTTCACTCACTCTATTCTACTGAGGGGAATAAGGAGTGGTTAATTGGTTCTTAACACCTTCAGCTTTACATAAATCATCAAATTGCCTACAACTGTACTCAGATCCATTATCAGTCCTTATTGTCTTTATATTGCATCCACTTTCATTCTTTACCATGTTTTTGAATTTTGGAACATAGCTGCTGCCTCAGACTTAGCTTTTAAAAAATAAACCCAACACATTCTAGAAAAATCATCAATGAAGATGATGAAGTACCTGCTGCCATTCAAAGTGGTGGTCCTCATTGGTCTACAGATGTTTGAATGCACCAATTCAAGCTTAGTTATGGCCGTCCTTGACTATTTTTTTGGAAATGGTAGCTTGGTTTGCTTCCCAAGTTGGTAAACATCACACATACACAATTCACCCTTGATTTCAGGCAAATCTTCTACTAAATTAAAATCATTTAATTGCCTCAAAAAATTGTAATTAATATGACCAAAACGTTTATGCCATAAGATAGAATTATCCAAGACAGAAGTGAATGCTTGTGTGGTGATGTTTTTCCAATCAAAAGGAAAGTTTATGTTCTTTATTTCAACTGTTATTACTTCACTTCCAGTTTTATCTAGTATTTTGCATGCATTTTCCTTAAATATAAGTTTATGGTTCTTTTCAAATAATTGCCGTACACTAACTAGATTTTGATCAATCTCAGGCACATAAAGAACATCAGCTATGTGTTTAATACCTGCAGATGTCTACACTTCAATTACTCTAATCCTCTTTACATCAACATAGTCTCCATTGCCAACCTTCACCTTGGATGAGTAGGCATTGTTCAATTCAACAAAGATGAGTTTGCTTTCATGTGGTGTGTACAACCACTATCTTGCAACCAATTTCCTCTTTTGTCATTAGCCTGAATAGCTGTAAATAGGTGTTATCCCTATAAATCTTGCCGATTCTCTGCAACCTGAGCTTGCTGCTTTGTTTGCTTCCATTTTCTGGTTTTGTACACCTTTTTAACATGGCCAAATTGCTTGCAACTTTTGCATTGGACACCAGGCCTATACCAACACCATTTTGGAGAGTGCCCCTTTCTTTTACAATGAGGACAATGTGCAAATTTATCCTCCTTGTTGCCAATTTTGCCGCCTTCAGGTTTCTCTTCTCAATCAGAATCTTCTTCATTTCAAAGCTTATTTGAGCTTTGTATCTTCTTTTAACAAACATGGCTCCTTCAGTTTATTCTTCTACCTCATCAACCTTCGTTACTCTGTTGCTTAAAGGGCATTAACCAGTTCAGCCAAAGTAATTGATAATAGATCTCTTGAATCCTTAAGTGATGATATCTTGGCTTCAAATTTCTCAGGTAAGCTGATCAAAACCTTATCCACCACTCTTTTGTTTGGAAAATTGTATCCCAACAGCTTAATCTATTTTACAACCTTCATCAACCTATCTGCAAAGTCTTTTACCACCTCATTTTCCTTCATTTTCAAGGTCTCAAACTCCCTTCTCAAGTTGAGCACTTGCATCTGTCTAGTTCTCTCATTTCCTTGGAATTCCTCATTGAGTCTATCCCATGCTTCTTTTTCTATTTCACAAGTTATTATCCTTATGAAGATAGCATCTGAAATAGAAGACCGAATGCAGGAGAGAGACTTAAACTTCTTGGCAACATCTTCACTGTGTTGTTTGATTTGAGCAACTGTGGGGTTATCTCTAAATGGTGGAGGTTCAATTGCTGTCTCTATTATCTCCCAAAGGTCATAAGCCTTGATATAGGCCCTCATCTTTGCAGCCCAAAAGTTGTAATTCTCTCCATTGAAGGCTGAGGGTAGAGGTGTTGAAAAGCCAGTTGATGCCATTCTATTTTCTGTCAACTCTATTTTCTCTGCTGATGGTTTCTCCCTTTTTTTTGTTAATTCAGATCTTCTTCCTTTTTTTTTGTGGTCCATTTCTAAGAACTAGGGAGCTCTGATACCATAAAAGATTATTGATTCAAAAAGAATGAAAGAAAAAACAAGGAACTGAAACTATCGGATTTGTACTTAGCTTACCAGTTTTTACGCAACTTGTTGGATGATGTATATTCTTACCAGTAAATACTCTATTTTCAGAGTAAAAAAATGAAGGAAAATGAACCATTTTCTGGTTGTGCTTCTTACTGAATATATAAGCTTACAAAATATGATTGTCAACAACTTTTCTACCTACTCCCATCTATCAAGTTGACAATATACAAGACCATGCTTAGATAACTTTACAAGTAAGTTAAACCAACAACTAAAGTACTCAAATCACATGACATTGGTTACAAAAACAACATTCCAATGATGGCAAAAATGTGACAGCCAAAGTAACAAACCAAATTCAACATTGCGGACAAGAGACAATGTGAGCAAAATTGGAATTATTTTTAGCAGATGTTTACTGACAAGGAAACAAATACTCATTAAAGACAACATGTCGAGACACAAATTTTTTTTCTACAGTCGAATCAAGATACTTGTAGCCCTGATGACATAGACTCCAAGGAAGATACAAGTTTTAGAGTGAAAATCAATTTTATGTCTATTGTAAGGTCGTAAATTAGGCCAACATGCACATCCAATAACATGAATGAAATTGTAGTCGGGTTTCCTTTTGTAAACAAGTTCAAATGAAGAGATTTTATTTAGAGTTTAGTTGGTAGTCAATTTATAATATATGTGATAGTTAAAAATGCATCTTCCCAATAGTTTTAGAAAGGTTCGAATGAGCTAACAAAGTGAGGCCATCTCAACTATTGATGATGTCTTCATTCAACAAAGCCCATTTGTTCATATTTGTGAGGGATATGAAGTGATATACCATAAGTTTTAAAATATTGATTTAGTCTACAATATTTTCCTTCCCAGTTTGTTTGGATTGCCCTTAGTTTAGTATTAAAATGACATTCTACAAGAGCCTGAAATTGGAGAAATATAGACTCAACATCAAATTTTTGCTCAAGTGGAAACAATCAAATGAATTTCATAAACTGATCAACAAAACAAACATAATAACGTGAACCATAAGTAGATAAGGTGGCAACAGGTCACCAAACATCCGAGAAAATCAACTCAAGAGGATTGGATGCTTTAAAATCAGATCAATAAAAGGGAAGATTATGGCTCTTAACCATTTGACCATCAAGACAAACAACTAATCTCTTATAAGATACAATAGGAATTATATTTGCATGAATAATTTACTGAAAAACTTGAGAAGAAGTATGATCGAGGCGATTGTGCTAATCAATGAACGACATATGAGCACCTATAAATGTACAAGGAGTACACTTCTTTTGAAGGATGGAGAAAAGGTTGGGATTTCACTTAATTATGTGCAGTAGAAAGTAAAACATTTTCAATTCCCACCAAGGATTTTCTTTGTGTTTGTGTTATGAAATCCGGATCACAAGTTATGACAACAATGAAATAACGATGAAAAAAGGAACAAGAACACAGGAGATTTGAGGAGGAGAATCCACTATAAAATCAATAGTTTTGTGTGTTTTTTTTAATTAAAGGAGGGCGGAACCTCCGAGATTTTATTAATTTTCCCTCACTCGTGGCGAAGGAATACCATGGTTACATGAAAATAATGAAAGCAAAAAATGAGGAAGTACTACTTCCCTTACAATGAAAATAAATGACGAAAATTAAACCANGCTAGTAAAATCCCATCAAGAATAACCCGGAGCTCTACCTCTAATATTAATCATGATCCATATGAAGTTGAGAAAGCCCTAATACAGTGTCCAGCGTGGTCTCTGATGATGTCTTCCCACTCGCAAAATCATATGACGCATCCATCAGTATTGATCTTGATAGATCCGACTGATAGAGTACACCACCAAACTAGAATGGGGAGAGACGGAGAATGGGGCTCCATAGAAATACCAAATATGGGTGCAAGTGTCAAATCTCCTCGCCAATGCATCACTCGAAACAGTCTTCCCATATGAAAAAAAGAGATCATGCGATAAACCCTCCAAATGATACGTTTGGCTACAATGCGAATTCTCCTATGTTTCGTATCATTCCTTGCGGTCCATAGGTACTAAAATATCAGTAGAGGAATGATAATGCGAATGTGTCTGCAACAAACATAATATCCTGAATGCCTCCATATTTGGAATCTCTGTCTGACTTCCTATCCTGAATTCATAGGTATTTAAAAAATATCTCCGAAATGCTGCCATACCTGATTGGATATGCTACTGCCAGTGAAAATATGATTAATAGTCTCAGTCTCAGAACGACATTGACAGCGAGAAGCCATTTGACATCCAATCCTCCCCTGAATAACCACATCTATTGGAATGAGGTCCTGCCATAGTCTTCAACAGAAGAATGAGACACTGACGGGCAAAATGGAGCTCCACAATAATCGGTATGAATCTTGATATTGGCGTCTCGATCATACGAGCTGCCAAGCAGACTTGGTAGCTTCGCTACCATCTGATGTATTTCGCTAAACAATTCGATTAGAGATATTTGCATATAAAGGTATAGCCCCTATCTACTCCGCCACTAGAGAAGGGAGAACCATTAATAAACGTCTAATATTACACTCATTATCATCAAAAAAATTCTGTACCCTCGCAGATGTGTGCTGTCGGTGAAGAAATAGGGATACCAAAGTGGTCTCACCCATCTAGCAGTCATGCCAAAAAAAAAATCTGACCCACTCCAAGGTGCCATGCAATGTATGACTCTATTCAGGGCCCAACTAATTTCAGCCTCTTCGAGCTAGGAGAAGTTGAGTAGGGAACTGCTACAAGAAAATGGTGTGTCCCCATACAATACTTGACTTGTAAGAACTGGGCCCAAAGAGATCTCTGAGAACAGAACAACTACCAGAGCTCATGGAGAATGTGTCCACCACATCCTGTAATCTCCTAAAGCCTAAACCACCTTCATCAGTAGGAAGACAAATCTTCTTCCAGCTTCACCAATGTAAACGATGCGTCTGATCTTGGAATCCCACAGAAATCATGCAAAGATGCTCTCAAGTTTCTTCAGGATAGTTTTAGGAGGCTGCATAATCTGAAGAAGGTATAATAGCATGGAGGAGAGCACTGACCTCAGCAAAGTAATACGACCCCCATTTAATAGAAGGCGTGAAGCCCAACTCGAGATCCTGTTCCTGACCTTCTGGACAAGGCCATCATAAATGAAGCTCCTCTTGCCCCCTTTGAATATGGGGACTCCTAGATAAGTGAACGGTGCTGGTGGTGTTGAAAACCAGTCAGAATCTTCAGTCGTTTGATATGACTAATAGATACCCATTTGGGTAGTATGAGATAGCTTTTGTCTCTATTCACCAACTGACCAGGGACCCCTTCATAATGCTCTAAACAACAAAGAATTCTCCTAATAGACTATTTCTGAACGTTGGTGAATATGATCATATCATCAGCAAAAGAAAAGTGTGAGACAAGAGTACTACCTCTATGGCGATAACACATACTGGGATACTCCTGAAACCTCTGAGTGAGTAGGCGTGAGAAGTAATCAGTAGCTATAATAAATAAGGTTGGCGAGATAGGATTTCCCTGTCTGAGCTCTTGAAAGGAAAGGAAAAAACCACATGGGCGGCCATTTAGGAGAACATAAAAATGACATTCCGAGATACACCGACTAAACCTATCAATCTAGATCCGATCAAATCCAAATGCCTCTAATACAGAATAAATGAAGCTCCAATCTATGCGATCATATGCTTTAGTCATGTAAAGTTTCAGTATAGTATTACCCCCTCGTATTCTGTCTTCCAAAGTATGGAGAAACTCCTGAACCAAAAGAACATTGTCCTCAATTAGGTGACCAGGAATAAATCCACTCTGTTGAGGAGAGATAATGCGCAGTAAAAATGTACTCAATCTGGTGTTCAATAGCTTAGTAATAAGCTTATTGAACACGGTACATAAATTGATAGGTCTAAAGTCGGTTCGAAGTAAGTCCATCTACAAACACCGTCCCTCTTAGGGAGCAAGACTATGTAGTAGCAGTAAAATCTCGTGGGAGATGGCCGCCTCAAAGAAATCCAAGACTGCCCTGTATACATCATCCTGAATAATGTCCCAACAATGATAGAAGAATAGGGAAGAGAATTCGTCTAGTCCGGCAGCACTATTAGCATCTATACTAAACACCGCCTCCTAAACTTCATGAATCAAAGGGATGTGGTTTATAGCATAATTATCATCCTCCGTCAAAAGCTT
>CAIGRO010065091.1:0-22263 GCA_903798355.1 Fraxinus baroniana
AGTTTCTTGAGCTTGTACAATCGGGACGGTGTAGAAACAATTGGACTTGACGATGCAGCCTCGCGATTAGGTAGTCATTTGAGAATTTTGCAGCATTTCGTGATTTTGAAGATTACATTTGTGTTTTTTAAATTTTTTTGGAGGTATTTTTCTAGGGGTGGAAAGGCGGCGGATCTACGATATTGTGAATGTTTTGGAAAGCGTTGGTGTAAGAATTTCTAATAATTGAACTCATTTTAACTCTTAGAGTAATTAGTATTTATTTAATTTTGAGACTTCTTTAATTGAATAGATTGAAGTAGAATGGATCTGAATTTTGGCTGATAATGTGAAATTTGAATTGGGCGATTTCAGATTCTTGCTAGAAAGGCTAAAAATCGGTATACTTGGAAGGGTTTTCGAGCAATTCCTAAGGCTTTGCAGGATCTAAAAGTAAAATTTCGTTTCCACCCTAAATCCCTTGTAATGCTCAAATCATGAAAGTGAATTTATTGTATTTCAGTAAAGAACAGTGATTTAGATTTTTGTTATGTTTAATGCTGTTATAGAATGAAGGTTTAAAGGAGAATTGCCATGGAGACGATGGACATTGCTCTGAGAAAGTAAGTAGCCATTTCTTTATATCTTCACTATAAGTAGCCAGTAACAAGTTCCATTAAATTGCGCATCCTCTTCTAATCAAGAATATAAATTTGTCCTACAGATTCATTGATTTTTTTAGCATCAAGAAAACTGATCTTATATTCAAGAGCAGATAAAAAAAAATGGGTTTGTGTTTAGGGTTTTCAGTTGCATCGGTAAATCTTTATCTTCTCGAGTATCTGATGCTACGATCCAGCATATGGAAGCGCCTTCTTTACAAAATCAAAAAGCAAAACTAGGTCAAAAAGCGCTACTTCCGAACAAACACACAACTTTTGCTCTTATACCCTTACAGTTTAAACTAACGATTCCCCTTGTACGCCACTTTTATCATGTGCGGATATGAGATTTTTTCGGCAGCCGGCAGGTCATAAAACAGTGTCGACAGACAGTCCATTGAATGACCGATGCCACCTTGCTCGGATCTGAGCTACGAAACAGCGAGATCCTTTTGATCCTTTCCGGATATGCTTGACAGTCCCCCATAATACGTTCACTTGGGGCAGACCAACCTCTTCACGATTTGACCAGATGTTAGTGCTTCCCCATGACGACTATAAAAAATTTCACTTTGAATTTCCAGTCCTTGCAACTTTGGGGGTGGCTTCTTTTAAGACCTATGTTATGTTATGAGTTTGGGCGAGCTCTGCACTTATGATCGATCCACTTTGAGATGATTTGCTTCGGCATATTCAACTTGATTTGTTTATATTATATGGTTCTGCTACTTGTGTAGACTTTTCATTTTTGTAGAAGAACATGTTTGAATTAATGAAATGGTTAATTTATGTAAGATACCTTAAAATCCTATTGTTCATCTAATTCACTTTCTAAACTGTGTTTGTCGATATACAAACTACTTGAACGGGAATAGCTAAAGTTCTCCATAGCATTTTTGCAAGACTCCTTATTTTTATGTTGCTTTATCTCTCAGGTTTCGGATGTCGATGAAGATGAAACCTACTCAGATACGAACAATTTAAGTCAGAATGATAAATCAAACCCCAATTCTCTTTCTAAACTTTCGGTGCCACAAAAATCTGGTATTTAATACTGAATCTTCTATGCCATGCTTGTTTCTTAGGACATTTTTTTCACTTATTTCTTGAAATTGCTTTTAATTCTAGGTGACAACAGAAAGGAGAAGTCTCTGGGGCTTCTTACACAGAATTTTGTTAAGCTCTTCCTTTGCACTGATGTAAGTGTAGACTTCAGATTTATCATTCTTTTTTGATTCTTATCAATTTCCCAATTTGTGATCCTCACCATATGGTCTCATGTTGTCGCTACCTCTGTAGATGGAATTGATTTCTCTTGATGATGCTGCCAAGCTATTGCTTGGGGATGGAAAGCACACTTCAATGACCACTAGAAGTAATTTACCTTTCGTTTTCCTT
Source organism: Fraxinus baroniana (assembly GCA_903798355.1). NCBI lineage: Eukaryota > Viridiplantae > Streptophyta > Magnoliopsida > Lamiales > Oleaceae > Fraxinus > Fraxinus baroniana. The sequence continues at coordinate 2,040 of CAIGRO010065091.1, forward strand.
TACGATCTTACTAATATATTTTGATTTAACACTATTTTTCTATAATTCTGCAGCAAAAGTCAGAAGGCTGTATGACATTGCCAATGTCCTGTCTTCCATGAAATTTATTGAAAAGGTGATCCATCTTGTTAACTATTTAATTGAAGAGGATTATTCTGCTAAGTCACATTTTTTCCGTCTAAACGTGCTGTATTAACATCCTGGAGTACTTAGTTAACTATCCCAAAATTTATGTGGGTGATAAAATACGAAACGTAAACTAATAGGGCATCTAAAAAGTGTCTGGATTATGTGCAGATTCATCACCCAGAAACAAGGAAACCTGCATTCAGATGGTTGGGGCTAGAAAATGGACCTCATAACGAGTCTAAGAAAAGGGTATTTGGGACTGACATCACCAATTCCACGTTAAAGAGGTGCAAGGTAGATGGGAACGCCAAGTTGCAGCTGCAAAAGCAAGGTAAACATCAGAGTTTGGAGAATGAGGTTGACACATTAAAAACAAGTGCAAAGAGTTTCCAGTTTGGTCCTTTTGCACCTGTAAATGTACCCAAGGTCGAAGCTTCAGGCAATGGCAAACCGAAACAAGTTATTGATTGGGAAAGTCTAGCCTCTACTTATCGGCCTCAGTATCACAATCAAGGTATCTTTTACTTCTGCATAGAATAAAGTTCAAAAGTCCTGTTACTATTTAAATGACAGACATTCTAGATGTTGCACTAGCACTGATTGAACTGTAACTTTGACAATCATGATATCTTCATGCTGTTATGCTTTTGCTTCTTATAGCATACTGCTGTTTTGTCAAAAAAGAGAAGAAAAAAAAAATAAAAGAAAAAGACACCGTACCTTGTTCCTTTCTTTAGCCCCTTGTTCCTTTCTATGTATTTATTTTCAACCTCACATTCATAAAATAAAATATTTTGCACTTAAACTCAAAACTTTTCCCACTTTCTAATTACATATTCTCCTAAGACTCACTATTTAAAACATTTTTTTTTTTGGGAAATAATGGCCACCAAACATAACAATAATTCTCCACGACTTACTAAAACAATCTCGTTCTGTTTCTAATATTAACCAATTACTAGTTATTATCCGTTCACAATGCCTTGATCTTTAATTTATTTCTCTGAAATTGTTCCAAAAGCTACAAATTCTGGTTTTCTATTTCACAGAAAGTAGCACTTGTACTGGTGTCAGTGTCCCTTTCTAAGCTAGTCAAATTTTAGAAGTAATCAGTTTAGGCATAGTGAATAAAAGTCACCACCTTTTATTATTTGCCTAAACAAGCAACTTTCAGAAGACATTTAACAGACTTTTACAACATTAATGAGATATTTTCTTGAAAAGAGTAGCATTTGTTTATGATATTACAGCTTTGCGGGATCTTTTCTCACATTATGTTGAAGCATGGAAATCATGGTACTCTGAAGTTGCCGGGAAGAAGCCAAAACAATTAATGTCCTGACACTTTCGAGGTCATCAGGAGCATTGATGTACACTTATTCTCCTCTGTTTTTCGTCATTTCAGAAAAACATCATTTCAGAATCAATGTACATTAATTCAAGGTTCATTAATTTTCTTGAATATGAACTGATTTCTTTAGTATAATTATATTTTGATTTTTCAGAGATTGCTTAGTGTCAATTGTAGGATTGCTACAAGCACAATTTTTCGCAAAATGAATAGCCCAAATACTGTTCATTTACGAGCTGAGGCCAAGAGGGCCAATGAATAACTCATCATTTTCCATAGATGCTAGTGTAGAGTGGTATATGAATTTTAGGTCCTTTATGCCATTCTTGCACCCAAATAACTTTGACAAGTTTTGGAATTCTTTAGCACTTTCTTTATCGAATATACTTCATAAATTGATATAAAATGAATACTTGATGACATTTCAATCTTTTTGGCTTCTTATAGCTATTCCTCTCCCTTCTCGTTAATCCTACGAGTCCCTCAATACTCATTTAATCACATCATAAAGTCTATCTGAATCTTTCTATATCCTGCATTGGACCCGGTTCGACATTCTCTAAACCTACTGACTTGATAAATATTCATGCCATAAATGCAGCTAAGTTCACCGTTTTGAAAATTGACTCTCAATTAATCATTCAGCAATTCCATTCCAATACATAGCTCAATTGTCCTAAGTGGCTCGTTTAGTACATGCATTTAAATAACTGGTCAAAAATGCACACGTCAACAATAGTTCCACCAAGAACATGTGGGATTTTATTGTTTGATCAGAAAAGAGAGTTTCACAAGAAAACATTGTCCTGTTATTTAACAGGATAATGTTGACGAAAGAGTTTCACAATGAGGATGCTGAAAATACTAGTCATGGTGACAATCGCTCGATTTTCCATACCCTCATTCCATCAGTCTCAATTGGAGAGTAAAGCAACCTGTCAATAACACAAAACAAATGATTTGTATATTAGGTTTTAACGACGACAAAGTGCAACATTTGATTCTTGAACTCTATTTCATAAAATCACTCTTAACAGAATAGGAAGTATCTAAGATAATGACGGTTTATTCTCAATGGTTGTCCAGTAACATTGTTCTCTTGTGTGATTTACAAAAATGTTTCTTATCCTCGATGACAAGTTTTCAACTTTCACTTATCAGGCAAATTGATATTGGTGTTATAATTCCTTCAAGTCGTGTTTTTTAACATGTATTTGCCACGAGTCACCAACTTTTTGCCCTTTTTTTTAAAATCAAGCAAGTCTTCGCTGATAAATTCTATTCAAAAAAGTTTATCTGTTCCAGTCACGTTTCTATCAAATAAAAGCTCTCTTCTCAGCACTATTCAACTTTTTTCTATTTTGGTTTTCTGAGAAACAAACACATTGTTTATTATACTAGGTACAGGTATATGCTAACTAAACTCAAGAATGTTCCCAATAAGGTCTGCGCTACTTCGAAATTGTAAATTAAAGCGAGGAAAAATAACTTCGAACCACTCAGGGAAAACTTGACATTGGACTAGGGTCCATAATGAGCTATGGGACAATCTCATAAAATCTGACCTATCATGCAAGCGAGAAGGTTGTCCTTGCCAAAACTCAAAAAGCTCAGGTTTTAGTCTGTATCCTCCCCAGAATTTGGGTTTGGGAATAGTGCTCCTGCGCAGAACACAAAAGAGATCTTTTTTAGAGTTAAGTTGATATGGAAGACCCGTTTAGATAGACAATTAGAAAAATAAATGATTTGCCTACAAGATGATGTCAAGTATCATTTGGTTTTAGACATAACATGGATACTAAATAACACACACACACACACACATATATATGATTGTATGCATAATCATGTACATGGAAACATTGATATGCTAGAAATTTGTGTTGCCACTATACAGCAAAAGAGAAAATGGATATACAGGGTCAATTTCCGCAATTATCTGAAAAAAAAAATGATGCAGCAAAGGTTCATAGCCTAATCAAAATGAGACTTCGTTCAGACTGACATGGATATTTGGGCCGAAACCAATTCCTTGAGCATGAATTAGTATTAGACCAGTAAAGACCGAATGACTAACCCATCAGAGTATTTCGCCTCCAGCTCTTCCTCTTGTTGGTGGAGAAATTGCCGTCCAGGAATTACAGTGCTCTGAAGGAAAACAAGATATTGGTCTTGGTAACTAGTGCAACCTAATCAGAAAAGCAATCAAGATTTAAGATAATTTTGGAGAAAGGATATTAAAAAAAACCTGCTTGCTAACTATTGCTCCAATCTGGCTTCCTCTTGGACGGCTGTGGAAGTACTTATCTGACTCTTCCTCTGATACTTTTTGCACTGGCCCTTCAACTCTTACCTACAGACCAACAAACAACAGTGAAGTTTAACCATACTAGTTTAGGGAATCACTGTAAGGGACACGTCTTCACGTTGCCACTGAACGTTACTTTATATGGCAGTTAACATTATCTACAGGACTTTATTGATACCGAAAACGAGCTTAGGTGCAGCCCTGTCTAGGAGGTTGAGCAGATAGAAAAATGTTGATTTTGACACACTGAGGGGAAATTGGATTATCAGTTCATAAAATGCCTTCTAAATTTTGGTATTTTAGGGGCCTGTTTGGTTAGAATTCTCCAATTCTACAGTAAATCAATTCTCATTTTTCAACCACATTCTTCAATAAAATAATATTTTACATCACATCAATAATTTTTTTCTTTTTCAACCACACATTTCCCATCATATCACTATTTAAAATCAATTCTTCCCCCAAAAAATCTACACCAAACAACCTACAATTTTACAGTAAATCAATTCTCATTTTTCAACCACACATTCTTCAATAAAATAATATTTTACATCACATCAATACTTTTTTCTTCTTTTTCAACCACACATTTCCCATCATATCACTATTCAAAATTAATTCTTCCTCCAAAAAATCTAAACCAAACAAGCTCTAGAAAAGAATCCAATACAATAAGAAATTATTACCACAGTATTCCATTGTCAATCTGTGTAATACTACTATAGAGATAAGAGATCTCTTCCCATGGATAAAGAAAATAAACCACAGGATAATTATGGATCTAATTCTTTATGACACTATGTAAATTTTGAGTAGAGCTCACCTGACGATTCAAACCATCCCAGTAAAAGAGGAGGGCTGCACTAGGATTTTCAGATATTTGATGAGCCTTTCGACTCTCATAATTGGTATACCTGCTCAGAGGATCAGAAGTTGAAATTCCAACAGAAAAATGGTCAGGCTATATCTATGACCACAAGAGTGATAGAGCAGAACTTACCAGACAAAACCGTCTTTGTCAACTCCTTTTAGCAATACCATTCGTGATGATCTGTGCAACACCATTATGTTGCAACATCAAATTGCATACAAAATTTATCTCAAAGTAATGAAGAGTTCTAGACATGAGATATGAACTAGATCAACTTAAAATGTATCTCACAAGTTGATCTTAAGATGTGCTACAGTGACAGACGCATTAAAACAAACTTGAAAATTCTTACACTTCTAGCAAAATCATATTTTACTTGCAAGACTAGTATCTAAGAAAAATAAATCAGGCGCAGTGTAAGACACTTACGGTTTCCCATCCTTTCCAGTTGTGGAAAGGGCCATAGCATTTGGTTCCTTCAGGCCTGCTGCCACAGCATCATCAAACCATTTTTGGAACTGCAGTAAGAAAATGCTTTATTTTAAAGCAATATAAGTGATTTTGCAGGTATGTAGAGAAATATAGTATCAAAATCAACGTAACAAAGTACTAAAGAACTTCTCATAACATTTATGGGATAAATATGTGTACAGACACATCAAAAATTATAATTTATAATGCCCAGCCTATCTCTTTAACATGAAACAATACCTGATCAAAGGGGTCGGCCTCAGCCTGGTCCTCAGAAAACTCTGGAGATATATAGTTCTCCCTTAGAGCTGATATGTCAACTCGTGGAGGCTTCCCAATTCGGACGCACATAGAAGTGCCAGGATATGCTGGAAGGTTAAGCTTGAATTTGTCCGCAATAGGTGGGGGGACAAATCTGCCACCAAGAAAGTGGTGCGGACCAGAAAACTTTTTGGCACACAACTTAGGAGCAGTTAAGGAAACCTACATATAGGTTGCACCTTTTAGAAGTTTCAATCAATGACGGAGGAAATAAAGAGGCTATCTTTTAGATTCTCTGAAAAATGGAAGATAAAATTTTTGAACAGTGGATACATACCAGCATGTCAGGTTGAATTCCTTCACCACTAAGATCACCTTCTTCGACATGCCATCCAGAAGGAATATCTACAGAGACAATGACAGGTGATTTCTGATGCTTTTGGTTGGGATTTCCTAAAGCGATCAGCCTTTGTATCATATCATCAAAAGGTGGCCTTGGGGTACCTAGACAAGTTATACAGATTGAATTCAGATATAAAAGTAAAATTAAGTGAAAGGCTCCTGGCTCCCCCAACAGAATAATTATAAATCTCTCAGTTACTTTAAGATTGAACTTAATGAAACTTCAGTGCACCGTATGCAACCTTTGCAAAAGAACTGTAATATTTATTTTTTTAAACCATCACTCACCAGACAAATGTCAACTTCAATGAATTAGAACATTAGAACTTAACGAGATGATCCAGCTATTGGCAACCTGACAAGAAATTATCTACTTTTAAAGATTTTCAGCATATTTATATTGTTTAAAATACAGTGTTCGGTGAATTATTGATTGTGTAAAACATAAACAGTTATAGGACCTAAGAAAATGGTAATTGTTTATTTAGTTTTATGCTCTTTGAGTGGAAGGCTGATTCTGCAACTCTAGAAGATAGATCTCTCTAGTTTGACAGCATATATTCCTCAAACTTTAGTCATAGAGCTTTCTGATGTCCTTGTATCTAGTAGAAAATATAGCCAGAGGAATCATGAACATATTCATTCTAGTGTATTTCATCAGTTGCTTCAACATTTCTTCAGCACAGTATTGAAGCTAGCTAGACTTCATGAGGTTTTCAGCAAGTATTGTCCCATCACATTCTGTCTGTTGAAATGGGTACGAGCGTACAACATGAATATACTATGAATTCACAAACCCTAAGGTAATTTTTTCACTCCCTGCCAACTAGCCTGAGTCTGACACTTACAAATCTTTGGCTAGACATTGAAATTACCCGGCATCTTATATTCATGGTTTTTCATAACATATCTGGATATTTTTTACGTTTTAGTGCTGTCATAAATACCATAGATATTAGAATAGTATATTTGTCTACAAAATAGTAGAAGTAACAATATTAACGTACTCATTCATAGATGAGAGAGAGAAATTATCACACGCAAAATGAATTAGCAAAAAAGCAGTCCTAACAAGAAAACTAACAGACCAAAATGCTTCGATGGTGTCAGCTATCCTCGGAAGTACACTGGTTGTTGTGACCATAAGCATGAGTTGTAGACTCCAGAAAAATATGAGGAAAAAGAAAGAAAAGAATTCTTTGCTAAAAAAGAAATTTTTATGACGTTTTTAGGAAAGTACACAAGAAATATGTCACACACTTTCACAGACACAGAATGAACAGAAGGAAAGCCGCTGGCAAAGGGTGCGTTGACATACACATGTTATGACAAACTTATAGAATTAGCTATTTCAACAATAACTTGGGATGGATGTACAACCAATGAGCAATTACTCAAAGAAGGTTTTACTTCTCACTTCTCCCAGCACTATCTTAGCAATAGGCCAAATAAACATGGACATACCATCAAATTAACATCAAGTTTCACAAAATAAATAAATAAATAAAATAAAATAAAGAAAGAGGAAAGCACCATGGAATGAGAACCCAAACATTGCATCCAATAGAATGTCGAAGCTGCTTGATAAGTCCACCGGCAGCTCTTCCACTGACAGGAAAGGAACGGACAGCGACTCTAACTACAAAACTCATGCATAAGCAGGGTTGATGGATTATTCTATCTGTTAGTAAACTTATGTTTCACTCCTATACCTGTGTCACCAGGCCACTGTAAAGAGGCTTAGGAGTACGCTTTGGATAACAAATAAATGGCTTATAGCCAAAATGAAATAAATGACGAGCAGCTACAAGACCATCGCCGCCATTATTCCCAGGACCACATATAGCAAGAACACGATTATATTCACCTGATTTGTAGACCTGCCACAAAATCAGTTTTAAAAGATCAATGTTCTCCTTGTTGTATAAGATATCTAAGAGATGCTATTTCTTGTTTTGATAACCCTCGACAATTCTCATCCTCATTCTACTCTTGGTTGCATTCACTGAACTTTGTTATGCTTTGGTAGATTTGTCACCAAAATGTTACATCTCTAATATGAAGTGTTTCCCAACTTTAACAGTAAGTCCTATTTTCACATTAGAACTATTATCAAATATGAAGCGTTTCAAATCTGACAATTTATCTAAATGACACCCGATGAAACTATCACTTTCTCTTTTTTCAATACCTCGCCTAAGAGGAAAGAAAGAAGGAAGAACTAAGCATGGTCACGTTTATCCTGAAACATACAAAATTCAATTATATGCGTATGTGGCACAATTTTTTATACCAATAGAGTAAGATTATTTCTACCTACAGTATTTACTCAAAATTGGCAATTAAAAGAACACTGATTATGAAACAAAAATTTACCTCAGCTATTGAAGTAGCCACACTCAAACCAGCTAATTCCTGCGACAAAAATCCACCTTTCATGCTACTAAAACCTGAAAATATGAACCTAAAAACTACAGATAAATTGGAAAAGAAAAAGCAAATAATAAAAAAAAAAACCCCGACCATTAACTGATCCACGCTGAACCCAAGTGGACCCATGAGAATTTCATCAACTTCCGCTGCCTCTTGTTGATTTAAGTAGGATATAGATTCTGGGTCTTGCACAATTTTAGCAGTTGAATCCATTGCTTTTACTTCACTACAAAATCCCGACCTATGAAAATTTATCTTCGAATTTGAAATCCAAGAACCCTGTATTTTCAATCAAAGGTAAATCATCAAATTGCTTGTAGCGTGAAAGTGTGTTATGGAGAGAATTACTTACAGAGTGGAGAGAAGGGCGATTGAGAATGTGAGTACTCTTGAAATAATTAGGGAAATTGGGAGGGTGCAGAAGTGATAATTGATTGAGAAAGCATTTCATGGTTCTGGTTTTGCACAGCAATGCTAGCATTTTAATTTTACTGTTCTTGGTGGCTAGATTTGTAAATTTATCCGACTTTGTATTTTGCATTTACTAGAAAAAATTTAAACAATAAAAATAAAAACTAATAAAGAAAGTTTAGAGCAAATAATAATTTCGTCTTCAAAATATTGTTAGTAATTAAAAATAAAATTGATTTGGTATTTACAAGGGAGTTTCTAACTGTTAGACGGTATTCTTACCATTATTACTCCCCGTAAGTATATTATCGGTTGAAGAAGTTGGTTTCAATGCATTAAACTGTCGAGTCGTTACTTGGTTAACTCGCTCCCAATGTTGTGATCCCAAAATTGCAATAGAGGCTCTTGTGAAGTTTTTTATTGAATATTGGCAGCACAATATGAAAAAGATTTTTACCGTTAAAACAGAAATTATAATATTCTATTCACAGTGGGTTTTATTAGAAATGGTTAAGCTACGTTAATGAATGCACGTGGCAATATCCTTCTTTGGCCAAAATCATTAGAATTTTAGGTTTTGCGCTATTTACCTGAAAGTAAATGGTATTTAAAACTTATCTAGCCCTTGTTTGAGTCAACTTTTTTGAAAATGAGAATGAAAAATATAGTCGTTATTGGAGTCCACACAAAAATAGAAAATTTGAATTTAAATGTTAATGTGATGAATAACAATCATATTTTTCATTTTAAAAAGAAAAAAACATGGCTCAGACAAGGCCTAACAACAAAAAAAAAATGAAAATTAAAATTAACCTCAAGAACTGGAATTTTGAAAAATTCAACCTCAAGAAAATATAAAAAAGAAAAGAAGCTAATTTTCCCTCTCAATGGTACGTCCCAATATAAAAAATTGGAGGGTTAATTATGTTTAAGTAATTAAATCGGTGGTTACTGATTTTTATTTTTTATTTTTTTTTTATGATAAAAGTCACTCAATCTTCTAAATGTTAGAGAACAACGATGTAAACGCTCAGTGTTTCCATTTGCTAACTTCAACTAAACGAACTGATTAATAGAAACAAAATTATAAATTCAGTAAGATACTATCATAGTCAACACCTACAAAATAACTATTCCTAAATGTACAACAATTTCATGCTCTTCAGTCTTCTCTATTTTACTAGAGAATATCTCTGTATCCATGTTAATTTTTCTAAACAATTTATTGAATAAATAATATAGAATGAAAATTAGGGGCAACATTGTCACACAGAGTAATCTCTTGAAGAGAGTTCATATAGGGAATATCATTGTCATAAAGAGTGACTCGAGGCAAGACTAATGCTAGGAATTGGATCGTGCTCTCTAAAAAGACTGTGGGGGGAAAAGTTCACAAACTCTTTCAAGTATCCTGGACTAGACTGATCGAATGAGTCGAATCTTTCAAATACTTCTCGAATAGCCACCACGATATGTTGAGGGCATTGCCCTTGCCTTTTACAGCGAAAACATTCCTACTACTCTGCCAATCATTTGTAAGTTTGATCCATTCCCTTCTCCATTCTTTCAAGCGAAAACCGTCTCCCTTTTCTAAACTTTGTATTAGAAACTTGAAATAAACTGCTGCACGGGGGCCATAGTAATCTCGTAGAAGCCCGCTCCAGTACTTGTTTCCTAGAATGAAGGTAAAAGATCGAGGATCTCAGTATATTATTAAACATTGTTCAGAGTATTCTATGCTCTAAAAGCTTGAAGAATCAGATACTAAATGAACACAACTTTTAGCATTATGGCTACTGATCTATGTAAATTACTAGTATGTGGTTCTCCACATACCGTAGTCACGAAGCAGACTAGCTTCCTCTTCTGTGTTGTCGAACCACATTGTAATTTGGGTTCTTGCATTCCATTCAAACTGCATATTTTTCACTAATTCAGGTGATGTCCTGGTTGAAGTGATCATGTTCATTCATTTGGAAAGAATGCATACCTGTTTTTCCTGTTCTTCATTTTGTGCTAGTTTCTTTGCACTCTCGAGCCAAGGTCCTAAAAGAAATCCATCATGGCATGCTAAAAGTGTGTCCATATCTTCCACGAGATTGAGAAATTTCTGGCTAAGTAGAGAAACTGAAGGGAGATCACCCAGCTGATATGCTTCAATAATCTTCAAGAAAAGTTGATTTGCATACTTTGCTAAAGCTTGTCTTGTCAGGTCAACAAGGTCGTACCTGAGATGACGATATAGAATTCCGCAACCATATGAGGAGGAAAATATAATGGCGAAGTTATGGACGAGTAAATATGGAGATCCATGTGAGATGCACCATATGTCCATGTTTGGAAAGCACTAGTGGACAAGATAATGAACAAGATTTTAGCTTCTGTTTCCAGGATTGATCTCACTTGACATGGCGAGTCTCACAATAATCTCCATCTTTAATCTTCTATAGAAGTGATGTAAGATTAAATAAACACAAAACATAACATTCAATGTCATGCTTCATTGATCTAAAACGAAATATATGAAACCTGTAAGTGCTCCTTTCTGAGAGTTGATCCCCGCTTGCAATAAAAAGTTCTAGAGCGTGTATTAATTCTGAAGTTGAATACCAGAGATGAGGATGATTATAGGAATCACCAAGTTCATAAATAGCTCTCCCAGGAGATGGGTAATTATCAAGGCGATATCTTCCATTTAGTGAAAATGAAGGTACTGCAATTGAAAATGGATCAGCATCTGGGAAAGCCACAATAACATCTCTATTCTTGTCCTGTTAATATTATAAACATGTCAAAAAAAGTGTTAACATATATTTGAGCATAAAGGCAAGCATTAACATAGTGAGACAAGACACACTAGTGAAGAACTACAAAAGCAACAAGTTATGGCTTACATTTAAACCATCTGTGCAATTATAAACTGTATGATACAGTATATTCCAGGCATCCAGTACAGATGAAACAGATCTTCCGTAGCGTCTCTTGGCATATAGATCTATCCATGTCTGGGAGGAAAAAATTCTAGTTACATTTTGAAGATATAGAAATGCGGCTCACAGATGAGTGTGCTAGTGATTGTTAAACAATTATGCAACTAACTTCCGAAACCCCTCATAATTTCAACTGAATATATAAAAATTTCGGGACTGACTTTAAGCTCTACTTTTAATATTAACAAATGTGAATAGCATGCATTGGTTTACCTTAATGTCAACTCTATTATGTCGAAATGCCATTTCTGACATAAGATCATAAACAACAGGATTCTGTTCAATACCTTCCATTGACATTCCAACACCAACCTTGGGGAAATAAAATTGAGAGAGATGAGTAAGACAGAAAATAGAACAATCTCAAGTAAAGATGAGTAATCGCATGTCGTGGAGCAAAGAATACAGTTCTGAGAAAATTTATTGCTTTAAACTGAGTGTGTGAGATTACGGCAAGTACAATGCAGTATAAAATCTGAAATGTAACAATGTTTTTACCCAGGATACGTGAGAAAGACAAATATAAGGCCAAAGTTTTTGGGATACCATTTGTATGATAGAGTTTTGATCAAAATCTGATGCACATAAAACTATGCCTCGGCGAACATGAGATATGGCTGAAAAACCGAAATGATTCAGATAGGTTAATTAACAACAAAAAATCTAATTTTAGAGAAAGATACACTGTAGAATCTATAAATAACTCAGAAGCAACTGAAGCAAGGCAAGTATTTCAGTGAAATGGCCATGCACAGACATTGTTTAAAATGGCTAGAGTACTATTTGAGGCTGATATATGTATTTTCATTCTGAGAATAAGGAAAGATTTATATGTAAAGGAGATCAAAATCAGATTTGATCAAATAGACTTACCATGGTTGAGTTTTTACTAAGGCGAGCATCTACGGGTCCAGATCCTACAGCATCTAAAATTCCATACATCTCGATGTTTCCAGCAAAGTTGTGCAACATACACCTTAATACATGATAAATTCAAGTGTGACATTGATGGGAAAAAGGATGAACAATAATACAAAACATGCTTGCATGTATCTTATTTTCTAGCTACATAAAAACTACACACAAGAAAGCTTTGCACATTTTGCACTCTTTAATATCTATAATCTAAAAAATAAAATAATTCCGTGCCAATTTTTTGTTTGTATCCATTTTTTCATTGATTTTCGTTGATTTGGTTGGGGGTTTTAGATATGGAGATGGCAAGCCTACCGACAATGCAGCGAGGTTCCATAAGTGGTTTGCAGAGGTAAAATATAATTATAGGGAGTTACCTTCTCATGGGACTCTGCATTAGATTTAAGTAATTTTTTATTTGTGGTGCAGGGAGAAGGGAGAGGCGACTGGCTTAAGAATCTTAATTATGGAGCATTTGGACTTGGAAACAGACAATACGAGCATTTCAACAAGGTCTGAGATTGATCTGAGCTCTATTTTATTTACCTATACTTCAAATGCGCATGATTCTAGATGACATGATGTAATTGTTAACTAACTTCTCTTTTTAATTTCTCAACAGATTGCTAAAGTTGTGGATGAGCTTGTCGCTGAAAAAGGTATTTGTTGTTTATTTCGAGTTTTATCCTTTTCAGTTTTTTGGGTTATTAGCCATCTGAAATGTTTGACTCAATGATAGATACTACGCTAGTTTAGGTTCTTGAGATATCATTGAATTGATTTTAATCCGTTATAACATTAAGTATACCCTTGGATAGAGGTTGTCTGCTTCTGAGTATACATAAGAAAAAAAAAAATATATTTATGCTCAAATGCCTGGAACCATAAATGCATGAGAAATCAATAGCTCAAGTGCTCATATGTTCAATTAAATCTCATTAAAAACTGTGCATATATGTCACACACACAAAATGAATATAGTAGGGGTTACCAGATGTAAGGAACGCCATAGAATTGTTCTGAAGTAATCCAAACAGGTTTAACCTCAGCATATAGATCAAGGACAACCAGTTTCCCAACAGGAACAGAATGTAAGAGTGCCTGAAAATAGGAGAGATTTATAGAGAAGCACACTTGCATTAGGGGGAGAAAAAAAAAACAGAAATAATCAACACTGAAAAAATTGGGTCTGAAAGAAAATTTTGAAATGATTAATGTTGCATGAAAATTTTGATTAGTTGCTCTGTCCCTAGCAGATACCATACGGGAAACTCTTTCTTAAAGTTTCCAACACCTTCACAATCTCTTTACATAACAAATAAAACTGAAAAATGAATATACTTAATATATTTATTGGATGTATTTTGAACACCCTTAGGGCAATAAATTATGTGGTCAAGCATGGCACTTGAAAGTATTTCCTGTGCTCATGGCGTTCTCATGTTGAAGGCTTCATGTATATTGGTTTTGTATCATGAAGACTTCGACTATTTTTGCTTAAATTTCAATAATGTAGCTCCTGTTTGAGCACCATTTTCTAAAACTCATTTTTCTCCGTATTCATTTTTGATCACACGTTCTTCCAATAAAATAATTTTGCATGTAAATCCAAAAATTTCCCTTTTTAATAACACATTCTAAAAAAAATCACTTTTTACAAAATCTATTCTCAAATGGTGCTCAAACATGGGTGTAATGTTTTACATTCTCTTAATTTATTCCACGCTATATAAAATTTTAGAAAATACACAAACATATAGCTAAATGTATTTTGCATGTGTAAATATTCAAGAATTTCCACGTGTAATATAATACAATCGAGCTAGTGACTGAACTACCTATGTTAGATGATCAAAAGAATCAATTCAAATGATGAAACAGAATGAAACATAACCTTCATTTGTGGAGGCTTCCAAAAGGGGTCATCAGTAAAAAGCCACCCCTACGAAACATAAAGACATTTATTAAAATGTGAATGAAAAATCATAAGGGTACAAAAAACTAAAGCGGAACCTAGAAAGAAAACCAAATAAAGATATCAGGACCTGGAACAGTATGCATAAATGGCATGACGTGTCAAATAGAAATATATTCCCGTGGTTGCAAATAACAGACTAAGCATGTTTAAATTTAATCTTAATTGAATACGTAGATAGAAGCATAAATAATGCACTTCAGGAATCAGCACAATCTTCATCACTATCAAGTTCCTCATCAGCTAAGACAGGATAACTTTGATTGGAAGAAAAATCAAAGTGATAAGATGTGTAAATATCACCTGCATTAGCCAAATAGCATCCATATCGCCGCTTTCCATGCCACTAAATATTGCAGCAGCTAACGAAGAGATGTATTCTGGGTCATCTACTGGGGGCGTGTTCTCATCAAAAGTATCACTGGGAAAACATAGAATACAAGAGCCTTAGCACCTTAGCACTTTAATTATATTGAACAACAAGGAATTTTTAGTAAGTTAATGTAACATGTTGGTTCAGCCCAAGATCCTGATGAAAATATGATACTGAAAGTATACAATAATACTGGAAGAGAAAGTGAGGCCATGTTCACATCAGTGTATTTCAAGGTTTGTATAAGCTGTCAAGCTGAAATCCGAGATAGATGGGGTGGGGAGAAGGTTGGCCAGAAACAATCCTCGAAATTAAAGCATGTTTGGAAATGTCTATAAATAGTTTAAATTATAACTAGATAGAAATGAGTGGTGGATAAGTAGGTAGTACTTATGGGTCTCCTTAAATATGTGGATAAACAGTGGCTCGAGTGTTTATAATCATGAACCAAACATAGGCTTAGTTACAATGTCAAACTTAAGTGAATGAAAAAGGTCAACGTTGGCCTTCTGAAAGATAAAATAACAGAAAGTTATGGACTTGCTCAGTTATCAAAGGTACCCAAAACATGGCATATGTAGACATAGTCGCACTACATAAGGATCAAACTGTTGATATATATGATTGACCTGGAGATACTTATCTGCTTAACACATAACTACCTTGGTAAAGCAGCAATTTTAACTTGATCTTGCTTGTATAATTTTAAATCAAACTACTTGTAAAAGAGAAAAACAAACAAGTTTGGACTAGTATGGAACTAAGCCAAATGGTATTTCTTGAACATGAAGTAAAGCTAAACAGTAATATATGTGGGCTTACCAGTTGTATATGTGGCTAGTCCTTCCATATTCTGAATAGAGAGGTATATAGGAATTTCAGGAGCAGTATAAAACTTTTTGAAAACAAGTAAAATTATAGATTAATAACATAATACTAGTACATATGCACAGTGATAATGAGAGAATTTACTTGCACACCTGTCAATTGTTGCCTAATAAATGTTCTCCCAATTTCAATGAACAGGGGATCAGTTGCATCAAGAAGGTAGGTGCAGCACCACCTAGGGTCACTCCAAACAGTGAACCTAAAGGTCCCCCAAAAAAAGATCACTCTAGTGAATTGCTGCAAAGTTTCTTGCTTGGATACTAGGATCCAGAAAATCATTTTACTGTAACCATGATAGACCAGCTCTACAGCAAATATGGATATTTTTGAACAATTTTCCACAAAAACTAAACAAGCTATAAATCTATAAGATCTCATAGAACTAGTTTTTTACTTCATAATGTCTCACAAAAATCATAATAAAAGTCATGCATTGCCAGAACAGCAGGTATAGGTGAGGAACTAAAATTATGTAGAAAGAAATGACACTAATGTTAGTAAAATAACTGCTACAATATTACCAGTTTCCTAGATGTGTTATCTTTGCTGATGGATAAACAAGCTTTAGAGCCGCTGGAACATTACCAGAAAAGGCTGGAAGGACTGAAACACACACACAAATAAATAAATAAATAAATAAAAAGAAGACAAAAAATCAATACTGTCAAAACAAAGTTAAGAGTACAATTCCCAAAAGGTAGTGTTCCTAATTCAGAATTTATTCTGTTTTTCAGAATTTTCTTTTAGTGAAAGTTTTCGTTTGTCTAATGTGTGTGGCACAATAATTAGGAACTCAGGGATGTCATTTAGTGAAACCAATTCGATATGAGAGATAATCCAAAATTTATATATGAAGGCTTCTCATATTTCCATGGACTGAATTTGAAACTGTTGACTGGTTGTAATACAATTGATTGATCTTTTACATGGAAATTACTGATTCCTTTCAAACTTCACAACATCATTACATGAGGACATCGCTTGTAAGATAGGATTTGGATAGCAAGATTGTCTACACTCTAGTATGCATCCAAGATAGAATTTATATTTTTCATCAGAATCGTCTAGAATGCATCCAAGAAAGCTTTGTACCTGGATTCATTCCCAGTTCATGCATTCTAGCAAGTATTTTCTTCTGCAGGATCAGTTGCTGATCTAACCAACTCTGTGGCAATGGCCCACCCCACCTGTGATTGAATTATTAGTTCTACGAGGATAACTGATATATACCTAGCAAAATGAATCTGAACACGGTAAACATTGAAGTTATTCAATGGAGCTATAGGAGGAGGAACATTAGTTTTCATCCAACATAACAGATGCCTCACATTTTTGAAGTTATTTGGCAAAATTAGCAACGACCAGAGTTGACAGCAACAACTTTAGTTGACCATGCAGATAAATGATATGGGTTTATACTGTAGTAAACTTCAGAAATATTATTAGCTTAAATTCGTGATAATAAAATCAAGGGTATCCATGTTAAGGAAGTCCTGCATATTGCATAGGAAGGACCTTAAAGTGGAAAATGAAAAAAGGAACAAAAAAAGAGATAATGAGGATCTTCCTTTGGTGCTCGAAATACAGACAAAAGTAATCTTTTTCAGAAAGCTCAAGTGCAATCTCATGCTAAGATTTCATATGTTATGGCATCTTAATTGGTGCATTAAATGACAGTGCATTCAAATGGAGGACTTATGAACCTGAATAAAAACTATCTGCAGAATGCACCAAGACGTTTAAAATTGTGTATGCCTAAATTGATTAGAAGACCAGGATCAAGAAAGCAGTCATCGGGAATGCTCTAGACTCTAGTAATAAATTTAGGACTACTTTAAGCTCTACAAGCTTACCCATGCATATTTCCCATACGTGACCATGCCAGAAATGCTGGACCTCCAAAGAAATTATTCAAATCTGCAGCTGTTATATTAAAATTCTGCTCAAGAATGATACATGATAGTTAATAGTTAGAATAATTAAAGAAAGAAAGAGAGAAGGAAAAGTACTATATGGCCCATCCAAATGAGAGCAATATGAGCACTATCAGTCGGCAAAATTTTTTATAGTTACCTGGGATGTTTGTTGAAAAATGATATCCAACATACTATTAAAGCATATAAAGGGGTTACAAAGAGTACCTGGAAGACTTTCTGCCAAATAGCTTCTTGTCCAGTGAATGCCAAAGGCAAATTGATACCTTGGAGAGCCATCCAGTCGATTTCTTTCTCCCATCTTTCCCAGTCCCACCATGCAAATGTATCTTTAAAGGCATAGAATTGAAATGTGAATGCAGGAATATAAGGGTAAAGCCAATATACTTCTAGAGCAGTAGAACATAGAAAATAAAGAATAAAATCCGGTGCTTACAGCTAGATGTAACAGCATTCTGATAGTAGCTCCAAGGAGTAGGTCTCTTCATGACTATCCCTGACTCTTGAACCTTAGGCAGGGAACCAGACTGTGGTACTGAAGAGAGCTGCACACCACCAGTTTTGCTCCATGATATATGTGCTCCACACCAATACTTCAGGTACCAGTGAAGACCAGACAAAAGCTCCACTCCAGTGGTTCCATTTATTCTGTGTGAAAAATAAACATTAGAAAGGTTCAGTACAAAACTTGTATATAAATAATAAAATTTTGTGTCGATATGCAATGAAAGAGTTCCAAAATACAGAATAAAAAATAGGGTAATGATATAGCAATTCAGTTTTCATCTTAACCATCCTCAGATTTCCTGATACTACCTTACCACTTCAACAAGAAAATTACAAGTAAAATTTCGAATGTTCAAGTATGCTCATGTGAATCAATCATAAATACAAGGACTTGTACATACAAAATTTCAGGGGAACCAACTTCACTGACAGAAGGATGATTGGTTAATTTAAAACAAGACTCTCCACCACAATGCTCCTGCACAAAGGATGAAAGGGAGAACCGGAATAAGAAGATAGCCACATCAATTGCAATATCTTTTGCTTAATGTGAAACAAGTGCAAGACAAAAAAATTCATTGCAGCAAAAACTTCCTTACAGTTGATATGAAATTTGTGCTGCCTCTATAACCATGGTAATATGGACAAGCAATAGATATAAACAAAAAACACCATTAAGAGTGTGTTTGATAGATATTATTTTGGAAGAATGAATTTTGAAATAGTAGATTGATGGAGAATGTGTGGTTGAAAAAAAAGGAAAAGCTATTGATGTGATGAAAAATATTATTTTATTGAAGAATGTGTGGTTGAAAATGAATAGAAGAATGAGAAATTATTTTAGAAGAATGAATTTTGGAATAGTAGATTGATGGAGAATGTGTGGTTGAAAAAGAAGGAAAAGTTATTGATGTGATGGAAAATATTATTTTATTGAAGAATGTGTGGTTGAAAATGAGTAGAAAAATGAGAATGAGATTTTTAATGGGAATCAAACGGGGCCTAAAAATGTCATACATATCATTCTCAAATGCAGATCAAAGAAAAAATCAGAAAAAATTAATTTAAAAAATAACCAGCTGAAAATGATTTTCCGTACTATCTTGATTGAGTACTTTGCAAAGGATAGGGAATACCGCTACTTTAATTGCTTTTGGGCTAGTTTATGCACTATGTCATGACATATAAGCAAGCATTTCCTATTTAACTAGCCTAGTGTAGAATTAAGCTAGACATGGAATTCAATATTTCAGCTAGTTTAATGGTTCTACACGTTGCTCATTATTCAGTCATTCTGATGATCATATCAACCCAATGAAAACTTTTTAAAATTAACTGATATAGGTTATGAAAATGCATTATGTGCATATGCACAATACATTTAAGATCATTTTGACAACAGAGTTTAATAGAGAACTCAAGACTTCCTTTAAACTCAACGGACTCCTTGCCACACTTAAAAAGTTACTTTTTGCGCAAACAACATAAGCCTCGGGGGTTTATGACAATTGTTAGAATTTGGGTGTGACCTGAATTCCTTGTTGAAGTAATTGAAGAATTCTAATTGAAGTGCACGTCATAAATAATTCAAGTTTGGAATCTTATTGGAGTCCTATGTCAAGTTATGAAGATCAAATTTCAATGATAATGAGAAGTTTGACTTGAATGAGGACTTTTGAATGACAAAAGACACTTTTGGAGCATTAACTCGAGGGACGGGCGTCAAAGTGCCACATTAAAATTAGGACAGAACCTCGAGCGCCTAGGCCCCGGGGCCCGGGTCGGGCTTGCAACAAGTTTTTCGACCCGAATGTCTGTTTTTCTCGTTTTTTCTTCTCTTACTTCGTTTTAGACTCAGTTTTTGGCATCCTACTTCATCAACAATTCTACCAAGAGGGTTTGGACGTCCCCTACATGTTTTTTATAAATACTAGGCTCTTCTATACAATTTATAGTGTGAGATTTATGATTACTAGTTTATAGAATCATTGTAATATTTTTCTCT
>CAIGRO010065096.1:0-28747 GCA_903798355.1 Fraxinus baroniana
AATATAATCTGATTACCTATCAAAACAATTACATAATATTCTTAAAAGATATTAATAAATATAGAATTTTGATCATTTCAAATCAACACAAGTTCTTTTAGAATATTGATTTGTATAAATTGATTCAAACGATTCGACAATATTCTTCTAAAATATTTAAATATTATAATCACGCTTCGTGCCAAAGCAACAATTGATTATTCTTCTTGTGTATTAATTTATACAAGGTCACGTTCTCTTCGTATTCTAATATTTTGATTCATTTTGAGTCTCAAATGTTCGGTTGATAGATATTTGTCATTTATACATCTTTGATCTTTGTTTTGTTCCAGTATTTCCGTTGTACTCGTATAAGAATTTTTAATCAATAGAATTTACATTTACCTATAAAAAAAATAAAAATAAATAGAAGGATAAATGCCATCCCAAACTCTCTTGCACGCTCCCCCAAAAAAATATATTATTAATTTGAATTATTATCCCATTTTTTTTTAGAGTGTGTTTGGTAGAGATTAAAATCGAATTAAAATTGAAAAACTGGTCGTTATTGTTGACTTTTATTAAATAGGTGGGACCTAACAATGACCATATTTTCAATTTTAATTTGATTAGTAACCTACCAAACAGGCCTTAATCTACGAGCATCGCTTTCCGTGTCCTCCCAAAGAATAAAACCCTAATATTCGACCTCTCCCTTCTCCGTCTACATTTTCCCTCTCTAAATTTCATACTCTACGCGGACTTCATTTTCAAATGGCGACGGCGGGCGGAGGAGCCACAACCAACACAAACGCCATCTCTTCCTCTTACGATGACGGAGGAGGAGAAGGGGTGGGAGGAAAGTTCCGCAAGAGGCCGTTCCGTAGAGCCCACCAGACGACGCCGTACGATCGCCCCCTCACTGCTCTCCGAGGAATTACCACCAACGCAACCAACAATAACAACTCTAGCTGGTTGAATAAGCTCGTGGTGGACCCGGCATCCAAGCTCATCTCTCATGGGGCTTCCCGCTTCTTTGCCTCCGTTTTCCGCAAACGCCTCTCACCTCCTCCCCAACCACCAGGTATATATTCCAGTGTGATTTTTTTTTTCTCTCCAGAATATGGTTTTCTTTTTTGGTTTCGTGATTATATTAGTTACGTTTTATTCAATTTCATGTGAAAATTTTGATTTGAGGTTTTTTTTTTAACATTTGCACTTCTTACTCCTATATTTGCATGTGTTTTTTTGGAGTCATTCGGATTGGATTTTTAATCTTCGTTAGGTGGTGAATTGCTACGCATTTGAGTGATATTTGGTGTATGATATTATTTCTTTGAACCGTGTTGCCAAAATTTGTGTTTCTAGACGTATATACGTAAGTATCTGAATTCGTTTGTTGTTATTTATTTATCTTGAAATGAATTTTTCTTTGTTAGTTTAAGGTTAAGACTAACGGTGTATTCGTGAAATTTATGTGAGTGACTAGAGCTATGACGTGGTTCTGTTACTTATCATTTCTCTTGGTTCCAGTTTTTTAGAGCTCAGTGTTATATTAGGGAAAATGAAGAAGTTCTAATTTCTGAAGGTTTGTAGTTTTAGAAATTTAGGTTAAATTGAATTTGCCAATGAAAAATGAATTCGTCTTTTCTATACTCTGTCCATCTATCACTTCTTAAGTGATTCATATTGCACAATCTCATAGGTCTTTCATTTCGAAGTTCAATTGCTTAATCTTGCGTGCTTCGCCAAGAAATGACATCATGCTTATTTCTGCACTTGTGTATGGCAATGCTGCTTTTGTCATTTAAGCTATGTTTCACATATGATATTTGCAATAGCTGCCACCACATATATCTATTTCATACAGTATTAATATTATTATTCTCGTGAAATAGGTGCTATTTTTTCACAATAAAAATGTATCTGTTTTGAAGGAGTCATGATTCATTAATGCTATTTCTATTTATTTCCACCGGCAAGCATAGGTGCAATATTTTCACGATAAAAATGTGTTTGTTTTGAAGAAATCATGATTCAATAATGCTATTTCTATTTATTTCCATGGGCAAGATCATGGTGACTTGTCTGATGTGACTTCTCTTCCTAGGAGGTGGCTTATCATTTCTTTTTATGATATCTAAAAGAAGATAATTAAGACACGACCTATTTATGGGATACGTACCTCAGGAGGTGTTAAGTTTATTACTGTGTCTGAGTGAGACCTAATTGATTTTATGATCCATTACAGAGGCAAATAATGAAGCGAGCAACGGGCTTCAGGAGGCGACTCCTAATGTAAGTGTTATTATACATGTTTACTCATCCTGAAAGTTGTATTTCTTTTGGCTTTTACGCTCTTCTATTTCCATTCTCAAAATATTAATCTTTATGGATTGCTAAATTTTTAACTCAGTATCGCAGTTGAGCTTATATATAAGTTGGTCACGCCAGTCCTGAGTACGGATCATCTAAATTCTTTTTTAAAATGGATAGAAAAGTACTAAGAAAATTTGGGAGTTGGATTTGGAGAAGATGGCTCCTTCACTATTTGACTGTTTGTTTAGAAGGTTGACCTTGATACATAGGTCCGCTACATGATTATTGGGTATACTGATTTTGGTTAATTTAGAATATGTGACTAAGCCGTCTTGTCTAACTGATGGGAAATGGTGAATTGTGGTTTATTGAAGATCTAAAAGTAATATTTTGTTATTAAAAGATGTTCCGTAATATAATCACAAACACATAGGCAACAACAAGAAAAATATAAAAGAAAGAAAAGAGTGAAGTGACTGAAGTCACACGTCGCAATTTGAAACATCGCAACTTCAATATGTGTCTGTGGATGTGAGTGTGGGGTTCGGAGTATCATACTTCATTTGTAGGAGGCTATCACACAAATGATTCTTCACCTGTTCCGTTCTCTAGTCTTAGAATCTTCTCTTTTTAGTTCACTGGTGAGTTTTGTTTAAGTCAACTCAAAGACCCCTTGAAATTTCTCTAGAATATGAATCCCAAAAGGCGAAGGCAGAAAATTTCAGAATAGGAAAGAGAAAAAAGCTTCTTACACCTCAGGTGGGCCAAAGTTTGTGCCCCTCAGGACCTCAGCAAGTCTAGGCATAAAGCTTAGCAAATGGAACTCAAAGAGTAAACTTTGAGGTTCTCAATGAGCCTTGCATAATGTTGGAGTGCTTTTAAAAAAATGGAGCATGACTTGTTATTTACTCGGAAGTAGTTTATCTTCAGATGAGGATTCGAAATATGTTCAATCTTTATTTAGAGAAGTTGTTGACTTTTGAAGAATGCAAATATAATAAGATAAGTTGGAACTGTGTGAAGAGTGGTACTTTGTTCAGAACACACATTCTATGTATGGCATAATTCACACTAGTGCATATCCACAACTGTTACTTCATTGGAAGCCTTGTCGCTGAGTTGCACCGATTCTCATGAGCTGTAGATACTCCTTCCATCTGATGTTATTTAACACCCGTTTGATCCCCATTTTTGGTGAGAAATGAGTTTTGTAATGGTAAGTTTTTTTGGAGAATGTGTGGTTAAAAAAGTAAGAAAAAGTTGTGTTTACGTGCAAAATTATTTTATTGCTAGAATGTGTAGCTGGAAATGAGCTTGGGGGGAAAATGAGTTTTTACAAAATGGGGCTCAAACAAGGGCTTATCAAACAAGGGCTTATCATCCCCTTCTTTTAAACCAAGTTTGAGAAAATAATCCTATATGTTTGACGCTCACCACTACAATTTCATATTTCATCTCTACCCCACGTATTTGTCACATTTACCAAAATGAGTTATAATAAGTGGATATCCTTTTCCCCTCAATTTCTACTGTCGACTTTTTGGTGGTGACATCTTACACTCGACATCCAAAAAGCGTCAATAACATGAGATGGAGGAAGTAATGTCTAAACTAATCTTATCAATGTACTAGTACTGTGTCAGTATTTCACATTCATGGACGGGTAGAAGAGGCAAAAGAGTTGAAAAGAGTAAATGTCATTGTGTTGTGAATTGTATTTGTAATCATACACCTTGTAAACCAATGTTAATTGCTTACTGAGTTTGCCTTATGGATTCGGTAGTATGAACACTTCAATTAGGATAACATGTCCGTGTTCGACACGTGTTGGATACTGATATTCCTTGGAACCTATCATGATTATTTTTCTTTTATTATTAGAATTATTATATATTTATTATTTAAAATTATTAGTAAATAACAAATGGGTATGCATATTTTAAAGATTTCAACAAAAACTAATAACAAGTATAAAATTAAAATTAAACTATATAAATTAAGAATTTTAAGAATTCAATCAACGCGTCGACGACATGTCATGTTAGTATTTTTTTGAAAAATCGCGTGTTGTCATATTCAACACGTATCATGTCGGACACACATATCTTTGTTGGTGGATCAGAGCTTTTGAACTTCTTCACAAGCATATTTATGAAGGTATTTTTGGGAATTTGGAAGAAAATATGATACACTTTCCAATTGGGATTTCTGATGCCGGTTCTTATCTCAAAAGTTGATACGATTTGAATAAGGAAGTAAAATATTTGTAGACCCCTGGTATAGAAGGAAAAGTCCGCTAATGCAGAGCTATGAAGCATGGACACGCAGGAGAGGCCGGAGTGTTGGTGTTTGTGTACACGCCTTGGCTACCAACACACATGACACGGTGGACATGTGTTGGAAGCACCACCTGGTGTGCCCCCCTTTTCCTTCATTCAATCAGTCGTACATGGGGCTGACACGTTTCTCAAGAGAGGAGAAATTACTAAAAATATAAGATGAACTAAGCTCTATCAATAAAGAAAATGCCAGTAGGGGGAGAGGGAGTGACAGATTGGGGACATGCATGAGTAGGCAGACGTGGATCTGTGAAGTGGAGGATAAGAAGAGGCTGATGGATGAATCTAGAAAAATTGGTACTTTTGTTTTGATGTCTGTTTTCTCTTAGGGTTAAAGAGGTACGTGTGCTTGTATTCTTTGAGTCAGAAGGGTAATTAACCCAGATTGAGACCTGGGAAGATAACTTTATCTGCAAAAAGGGCCATGCAATTATTAAAGACTATAAAATAAAAAAGTGTTCCTACACTAAAAAAATCAAAAGTTAATATTAAAAAGTGTTTAAATATTATTTTAATTGGCGTGTCCCCGATGTGTCGTGTCCTTTTTTTTTTTTTTTTAATTTGCCTGTCGGTCCACGTTGATGTTTCATATATGCAGATTAGTGTTAGCTTTCATAAACATGAATTTCATTAGATGCGGGTATTAGCTGATCTTCGTGTGTAAACATCCTCACCCTGCATTATTTGAATTTTCACTTTGTGCAAGTGTTAAAAATATTTAAAATTGAATAGAAACGAGGAAGAAGCTAACACTTAAACTGAGTTGATGCCTTGTAGTCCCGTTTCCATGAGCTTAGGTAATCACACCTTCGTCTAAGTCATGGGGTGTTTACTCTATTATCTCCACAAATGAAAGAGACAACTCATCTGAAAACAATTTTTTTTTGCAAAATTGGTTACTGAGTTCTTGCAGTTAACGCTGTCCAAATAAAACTGAAACAAGCAAAAGCAAGCACGTAGAGATTGAAGTGAGTTGTGCTTGCTTCTTTCAAAGACCAAATTCTTACCAGTATGGGATCTCACACTGCTATTTGGATAAACTCAATTATTGTTCATCAGGAAAATTGCAATCAAATCTAGATATACTAATCAATTAAAAGAAAGGGAGGCGGAAAGGATCAAAATGCTTTCTAAAACCACAATCTGATGTGGGATGGATAAACGTTGGCAATTAAGCCTCCATTTGGAAAGTATTTATAAATGATTTAATTTATAAATAGGTAGAAATGAGTGGTTGATAAGTGGATAGTATTCGTAGGTCCACTGGAATGTGTGGTTGAAAATAAAGATTGATCATTTTTTATGCGATTTGATCTGAAATTTAATTCTATATAATGTTAGCCATGTTTGTGGTCTTTCAATTTAACTTTTTACAAGGGGCAGTTCCAACGTCCAAGTCACTGTAAAAAGATTAGGTTCATGAAACATATATCATGCCAAAATATTTATTAGTAGGCTCCTGAAGGTGGACTTTCATATAAGAAGTGCGGAATTCCTTATAGATTGTTAGCTAAAATTTGCAATTGTCGCAAGAAACTGTGCATTTTGAAGCCCTACATGTTTTTTTATTCATATTAAGTTGTGCTATTCTGTTTCATTTACTTGAGGACTTGCATTATGGCTCTTAAAGCTGATGAAAGTTTTTTATGTCTTTTTTAATTGGTGAAGAGTCAATCTGGCACAAAAGAACCTGCAGATGGTAATAGTAGTCATCCAGTAAATCGCTCTGACATTGGTGGGATATCTGAGCTTGAGCAACTGTTAAAGCAGAAGACATTCAACAGGTAAGGCTCTGGAAAAATGTCATCAGTCATGAACAGGTTGTTTGCATGTGTACATGCACGATATCTACTTTGGAGCTGAATGCTCTAGACAGCTGAAGTTTTTGCCAGGGGTTTCTTTAATATAAAAGTTGTGACCCTTTTTTATGGTCATGTTCAAAATTTCAAATCTGGACCAACTGAGCTTAGCCTTGAGGCATAAGCCTCTGAAAATCGATTTCCAAGTCTTCAGGCATTGGCTTTGAGGTGTTTAAACCTCGAGTGGTGTACGCCTCGAATATGTCTCAGATTTAAAAGGTGTAATATGTTTCACGATGTGGAACTTTGCCTTTCAAGATTTAACGAGTTTACATGTTTACGGGTTATTGTCCAACTCCTTTTTTCTAGGGAATCCTCCTTTTGCTATCTGTTACATGCAAAATCTTATAATGAATTCCTTGCGTGGATATTTTGATGTACATATAAAAGTGAATGTTTAAACTAAGTATGCTATCATTAGATCCTGAAGTTTGCATTTCTGTTGAGCTTGAGTTATTAAAGTGAAGCTATATTGATGCAGATCTGAGATTGAACGCCTCACGGAACTATTACGTTCACGAGCTGAAGAAGTGCCTGTTGGCAAAAGAACTCAAGAACCTGAACCGGCATCCGATTTGGGAAGGCATCAACAGTTCTCGAGTAGTCCATTGGAAGAAGATAGAAATGGGCGGGATAGATATCATGGAGTCAATACTACTATTGCCCATTCGAGAGTACGATAGAGTACTTATTTTACACGCACAATACTTGTATCGTTTGTTAATTTGTATGCAATATTTTCTTGTAGTATCTGCATAATATAGGGTACCAGAAGAGTTGTCGTTGATATTTATTTGGAAGAAACGTTTCCAGGTCCTTGATGATGATATTGCTTCTCCCGCTGAACTTGCAAAAGCTTACATGGGCAGTGGCCCTTCAAAGATATCACCATCAAAGTTGGGGATGCGCAGTCAAATTGGTAGGGAAGATGCAAGATTGCTTAGCAATTTTCCATTCACTCCAAAATCACCTGTCATGTCATCAACAACCAGAGTTGCTGTTAACGTTGGGGTTCCAGAGAATGGTTTTATAACCCCAAGATCTCGAGGCAGATCAGCAATTTACAACATGGCTCGTACTCCATATCCCAGAGTTAATCCAACTCCCATTCTCAAGGTTCAATTATGTTACTACATATAGTGTGTAGTAAATGCTTTCATTTTCTGGAGTTCAAAATATACCATATTAATGGATGCACATGTTATATATGTTGGTTAATTTTCAGGGAAGTGGATCCACTAACAATGGTTATGCTGGATCCACACTATCAATATCTCGGTCTCTACAGGAGAATGGTTTGTCTAAGCAAGTGGTATATATCAGTGTCTTGTAATATTTTAGACTTCTAAAATTCACATAATTACATTTTTTTAGTTATCTTCAACCTTCTCAAAATTTTCTTTGCATTTCAGAGCTTAAAACGAAGGAGTTCAATATTAGATGATGATCTTGGAGCCGGCGGTGTCATGCGGAGAATCCGACAAAAACCTAATCTTTTGTCTCCCAGAATTCCGTATTCGGCTGGTGGAGTGGGAATAGGTTTTGATGGTGTTCGAGGATCTTTGAAGCAGAAGCTTCCATTAGTGGATGAGCCAAAGCATAAGCTTTCAATAACTGTTCGAAAGAATGAGGATGGCAGCATTCCAAGCACAAGTTACGCTCATGTTCCTTCTAAGTCCACTGAGGTGGCTTCAAGAATATTGCAGCATATTGAAATGCTAAGCCCGAAGGAAAAATCATCAAAACCCCAACAAGTTGCCTTGCGGGAGAAAACACCCAATAAATTGACACCCAATGTACTTCATGGACAAGCTCTGAGGAGCCTGGAGTACGTGGAATCCTCAAAGTTGCTGCAAGATGTCCATGATGGCCATAAGTTGGAGGATTGGCCTATTGTCACTTTACAAGATGCACATGACTTCACTTCTCAAATGAAAGGCATAGTAGAACCAAGAGGACCAAAAGATTTTGCTGTCCCTCTTGATAAGTTTACTCTTACAACGAACAATGATACCACAGGATCATCGAAAGCTTCTTGGCCCAGTGTTCAAGTATTTGATTCTGTTGATAAAAATTTTGCAGCTCAACCTCCTCAAAGGAAACAAGCTTTTAGGATGAGTGCACAAGAAGTAAGTGTTGTTTAATTCAGTTATGTACAGTAAATACTCCAATAAGTTGTATGCTCTGTAAATTTGATATATTGTTTGTATTGGGTTTACATTTAGAGTTTATAGCAATCCAGTTTTTCTTTGTCAAACATAGTTTAAATTTGTATGTTTTGAGGATTTATGCATAGTTGGTTATGATCAATTGTGCTTATTTCCTTTGTCCTTTGAAAATTGACGACTTGCCTTTGTGAAAATCTAGATGCCCTATTGTATATCATTATATTTATTTCTGTGTTAATTTCTGTTACTGTCTTTTACAGGATTCCTTTGAGCTGGACAATGACATACATTGCAACGAGGGTGAACCTAAACTATTTTCTGAAGAGAGAGTTACAACGGAAACCTCTCTTAGCAAGCCCTCACCTACTGAAGAACTAA
Organism: Fraxinus baroniana; assembly: GCA_903798355.1. NCBI lineage: Eukaryota > Viridiplantae > Streptophyta > Magnoliopsida > Lamiales > Oleaceae > Fraxinus > Fraxinus baroniana. The sequence goes on from CAIGRO010065096.1 coordinate 9,043, forward strand.
AGCTGGATCAAACTACGTCTCTGTCAGAAGAGAAGTCAGTTCTGGATCCTATATCAAGCAAAAGAAGTGACTTGGGAAGTGATGCTGTGTTCCGAGGAGAACCAAGTATTGGCTCTGCTTTTTCTTCTTTACACGCTACCAGCACTGCTTCAGAGGTGCTCTCTCAACTAGTCTCTGCAGCTGACAAACAAAAGGAAGCTAATGATTCACATCCCTTGTTCAGTTTTAGCTCCAAAACTGTTAACGAGGTTCCATCACCTGCATTTTTATCCTCACCTTCTGAATCATCAAGCAAAAAACCATTTACTTGGTCAGAATCTAAACCAGAAAACTCTTCTAGGTAAGTCACTGCCAGTCAATCATGTAGCTGACAATTGCTATTGAGTTCCAACCTTTGTTTTGAAAAGCATTTACTCTTTGAGGCAAGCCTCACACAAGGCTTTTGTGAAGCGCGTCGAAGTGTATGCCCTAAGTGCAATTTGCAAAGGCTTATGCCTCGGTTTACCAAGGCGCACACCTCAAGTCATAATACTTGAGGAGGCTGATGTCTGTGCTCTTCACCCTTTTGGACTCCTTTTGAATTGTATAAAACATTTAAAAGGTTTTTGGCTATCTTAAACTCAACACTAACATTTAGAAAAATGGAATTGTAGAAGATAACAAGCGAAGCAAGCATGCCTAAACTTCCTACAACTGAAGTGCGATAAACCTCTCAGCCAAGTGAAGATGCTACTTTTCAGTGGCAGTTGGCTGGTGATGAGACCTACAACACATAACTTCATTCTTTTCCTTTTTCTACAATTCTCTTTCTTTTTTCGTTTTTGTTTCAGTTTCTTTTGTTTCAAATTTTCTTTTCCTTTATAAGGGGAAGACGAGGGAACTGTTGCAAGTGGAGGATGAGGAAAAGATTTATTATTCAAGTCTTTTTCATACGACTTTTGTTAGTTGATATTGGCAGATGAATGCATTATGAGGCTGTGCTTCTGGGTTACAGTAATGGTTATTTTTAGGGTCCTAATTCTTTCTTTTCCAGAGGATTTGGATGCGTAGAGAATGATGGGTCCTTTGCCTCCAAAACCTAAATTTTAGTGGAGGATATATGCACATATGGGTACCCAATTTTCCTTAGTTGAAAATATGAGTTTACATTTTGACTGCTTAATGTGGATGATGATTCATATCTATTGTACTTGTTAAACTAATACTCCATTTAAATTAAATGTGCAAAATGGAAGTCAAGAAGCGTCACAATCAAATTCAGATATCTTGTTCTGAAAATTCAGAGTGGAACATGGGCAAATGAAATCTTTATTTTCCATGCTAAGTTTAGAAGTGTGTTTTTTAAATTTAACTTTTCTATGGTTTTGAAATTCCTTAATTGTACGTGCAGCTTGATCAATGTAGCTTCTGCTGCAACTGGAGCTCAGCTGTCAATTTTTGGTTCAGATAAAGGTGGTCATCCAAATTCCCCGATTTCCGGTGATACTAATGGAAAATCTGAAACTGCTTTTCCTGTTACATCAAATGGGCCACGTTTTTCAAGTTCTCCCGCCTTCTCATCCACTGCAGCTTCCACAAGTTATGCAAATCAGATCTCTATAGGGGGTTCTGGCCTTTTTACCTCTTCAACTAGCATTGCAAACTTTGGAACTACTGGTTCCACTACCAGTACCTCTACTGCCTACACGAGCAGCACTTTTGGATCAACCGTGGCACCTTCATTTCCAGCTGTACCTGCTTGCAAGTTTGGTTCCTCTGTGGATCCATCATCCACTTCAGTTTCTCTAACATCAGCTCCAACCATTTTGGAATCAAAAGATATGGAAACAAAAGCAGAGAAAGATACAAATTTTGGCAGCTCAAGTAATTCAAATTCTAGCATGACATCAATTATGGCAGCAAGCTCCCGAAGTAGCAGTTTTCAACTTGGATCTTCAGTCACTTCAACTGCAAATATCCTTTCTCAGGGTTCTCTTTTTAGTAGTGGCGGTGGTTCTTTGGTGTCTGGCACTGTTGCTCAAAGCATACCTATTTCATTTGGATCATCTTTACCATCTTCCAGTATCACTAACAATACATCATTTGCACCTTCCTCGGCAAATTCCCAAGTGCCCAGTACAAACATTAATTTTGGTTTCAGTTCTGCAGCTTCCTCATCTGAAAGCAATGCAGTTGGCCCTGGCAATGGGCCAACAGCCAGTGTATTCAATTTCGGTGTGAGTTCTGCTGCTGCTTCAGATGTTGGTGCCATTAGCTCCAGCAGCAGTGCCACTCCTGGAATATTTAGTTTTGGTCTTGGTTCTTCCTCTTCCTCCACCAATGTAGTTGGCTCTACCAGTGGTGCCACTCCTAGTATATTCAGCTTTGGTAGCAGTTCTGCAGCTTCCAAGTCAGGAATCAATGCTGCTAGCTCCTTCAGCAGTGATACTTCTCGAATATTCAGTTTTGGTGCAAGTTCATCGGCTTCCTCTTCAGCTACCATCTTGGTTAGCTCTAGCAATCCTACTACTAATTTATTTGGTCCGAGTTGGCAGAGTCCCAAGTCTCCTATTCTTGGTTCTACTTTTACTTCTCCATCCCCATCCATTGGATTTGCCTTTGGTACATCATCATCTTCCTCTACAGCTACAAGCACTGCACCGATGGTATTTAATTCGTCGACTGGGGCTTCATCAATCCCCATTTTCTCGTTTACTACAGCCTCTGCTGCAGCCTTATCTTCACCATCCCTTTCTCATACGCAGCCAGTATTTGGTAATCCTCCTGCTTTTGCTGCCTCGGCTGGTAATGATCAGATGAATGCAGATGACAGTATGGCCGAGGATACAATGCAGTCGTCTGCACCTTCTGTTCCTTTATTCGGTCAACCAACCATCTCACCTTCTCCCCCTGGCTTCATGTTTGGGCCAGCAGTGCCATCGCAAACTAGTCCCTTTCAATTTGCTGGCCAGCAAAATCAAGTTGCTTCACAGAACCATTCTTCATTTCAGGCATCAGCCAGTCTAGAATTCAATGCGGGCGGGAGCTTCTCGTTGGGCAGTGGTGGTGGTGGTGGTGGTGACAAGTCAGGCCGAAGATATGTGAAAGCTAGTAGAAGTAAGAACCGGAAGAAATGAAGACAGTGAATGGTATAGCTGCTGTATCCTTCATCAAAGCCATTAATCATGTATTTTGCCTGTTTGTTTGAGAGATTATGAGACAACTGTTCTTCTGAGTCTCCTCTTTGCAATCATGGATGTATCAGCCTCTCTTGACACTAAAAAGCTGGTGATTCTATTTAAATCTTTTCGAATTTCCACCCTTTTTTAAGCAAATCTTCTGTAGGCAACAGTTTCATCAATTTTGCAATATACGACGCTGGGTCAGGGGATTGTGTTGTTGACCGTGCTTGTGTATTTATATGTAACAAAGGAAATGTTCATAAATCTTTCAGAGGAACTGTGTTGAGTTCCATTTCAGTAGCTTAGCTGTTGTCTTCATCAACAGATTATCACCCTTGCGGCTTTTGTATACGAGTCGTCCAGTCGATGCTCTTGTATCTTTTAGTTGCAGGGGGAGCCTTGTGTTATAAATGTACTGTTTGTAGACCAGCTTACCATTGTTGTGCTGGTCATTCTTTAGGTTAGGATGTTCAATTTTGTTGTCTCCAGTGTTTAGATTTTGTGTGTTGGACTCAAATTTTGTGGTACCTTTAAGATGAATGCATAAAGAGAATCGAGTAATTATTTTTGCTTTGTTATTTCTAATAGATGAGAATAAAATAAATTCGGCACAATCTTTCAGTAATGATCATTTGGAGAAGTTCTTATTCCTATTTTTATGAATGAAAGCTTTGAGCTTGGTTGATTAAGTTTAAAAAAATATATATACTTTAATATGTACCTTTCGGATGCATGGTAAAATAATTGGGTTAATTAAGTGGCGCCAATAAGCAAAAACTATTGTTAAAAAGAGGTTAAAGGATGAAATTAACACTATCCAAAAGTTGAAGAGCTAAATTGACGATCTTGAAAAGTTGAAGGATGTAATTAATATTATTATTGTTATTCAGAAGTAGAATGAAGAAATTTTGATCTTCAGAAGTTGAAGGATGAATATAACATTACTAAATAGTTTGGAAAATGAAATTAAGGACATCAAAAAGTTAAAAGGATTGAATTGATGATCTAGAAAATTTGAAGGATGGATTTTGCATTATTGAATAGTTTGAGGATGAAATAAAGGATATTGGAAATTTAAAGGATGAAATTAACACTATTCATAAGTTGGAGGATGAGATTGAGGATATTGAAAAGTTGATCTGTAAGAAATTTGACTGTCGATCTTTAATTGTTGAAGGATGGATATAACATTATTAAATAGTTAAAAGGATGAAATTCACATTATTAAGAAGTTGAAGAATTGAATTGACGATCTAGAAAAGTTGAAGGATTTTACATTATTAAATAGTTTGAGGATGAACTTAAGGATTTGAAAAGTTAAAGGATGAATTTCACGTTGTTTATAAGTTAGTTTGGAAGCTAGGACCGATTAGACCGTACTGTACATCATCTTCTGGGCATCTAGATCGAGAGCTCGTGTGGAACTGTTTATTTCTGGCGTAACAGCCCCGAGGTCGGGTTCTTGACGACAGTAAAAGGATAAGAATGATGCTACTGGAAAGTTGAAGGATGAAATTAACATATTATAAGAATTTTTAGGAATGGCAGATGGAATTGATCGTTATTGAATAATTGATGATGGATTATTGACGATGTACAATAGTTGAAGGATGAAATTTACATTTTCCAATAGATAGAGGATGAATTTACATTTTTAAATACTTGTAGGATGAAATTTAAATTATTGAGAAGTTGGAGGATAAAATTGAGTTTAATGATACTAGTAGTATGAAATTGACGATATAGAATAGCTGAGGGATAAATTTATAATTTCCAATAGTTGGAGGATGAAGTTTTAATTTTGAAATAGTTGAATGAAGAAATTTACATTTTTTATAAGATGGAGGATGAAATTGATGATGTAAAAATAGTTGAAGGATTTAATTTATATGTGCCAATAGCTGGAGAATAAAATTCACATTATTAAGAAGAAATAGGATGAAATTGACGAAGTGGAATAGTTGAGGGATAAAATTACATTTTTCAATAGTTGAAGAATGAAATTTACATTTTCAAGTAGTTGGAGGATGAAATTTGGATTTTCTAATAGTAGGATAATGAGTTTACATTTTAGATAGTTGTAGGATGAAATTTAAATTATTGAGAAGTTGGAGGATAAAATTGAGTTTATTTGAATAATTGTAGAATAGTTGAAGGATGAAAATTACATTTTCAAATAGTTCGAGGATGAAGTTTATATTATTACGAAGTTGAATGATGAAATTGCTATTGAGAAGTTGGAGCATGAAATTGAATTTTATTGAGTAGTTGTAGAATGAAATTGATGATACAGAATAGTTGGAGGACGAATTTACATTTTTAAATATTTGTAGGATTAAATTTAAATTATTAAGAAGTTGGAGGATGGAACTGAGTTTAATGAATAGTTGTAATATTAATTTTTTTTTAAACTGTCCAATCAATGAATGACACGTGTTCCACGTGTTTTTAAATTTGTCAATGACCCTGTTTTTGTAGCAAAACTCCTCAATTATGTTCTTTTATTCCTTTTCATTTTGAGTTTGATTCTCCTTTCCTATTTTTATTTAATTTTTCCAATTTTTCAAACAATAATGAATAATCGGTATTTTATTTGTTTTATTTTTAGAGCGTGGAGAAAGAAAAATTATAAATTTTTTACGTCGTACAAATTATTGTGCTTTTAAATTTGTTTTGCTAATTAATCCAAGCGTAGGGGAAATTCTATAATTTTTGTTTCCCAATCAAGTGGGAATTTTGTTTTTATTTTATTTTATTTGATATAAAAGAAGTTTTCAAAAAGCGATAACTTGACTTCACTTGAACATTCTATTGATTATGCTTCTGGTTTTATCTTCTCATTTACCTAACGTATAGCTAAATTGCATGTTTAGACATGTTTCATTTTTGTCACATAATTCCAAATGGGGAGATTGTTAGGACTATGTTGTATCAACAATATTTAAGCCAAATTGATTGTTATAAAAAAGTTGTAAAAGTTAATGAGTCTTTTGGAGGGTTGTGTAGATGAATTAGGAGTCTTTGGGTTCGAATATGAAACGAAAAGAAATAATCATCGTATTTACGCTAGCATGTCGCCTAGCTGATGCTCGAGCGGAAAAAAACAGAATCATTATCGTCCACTTATCGCTCGATTCTACTCGAGCGATACACTTCTCGCTAGCCTGGGCTTTGAGCGACGATATTTTTTGAATAACTCTAATTCGCGATTTTCAAGAGTTCTATTTATCTTATATTACCTAAATACCCCATATTATATATACCCAATGCCCATTAGGTTCTTGGTTGTGGTTGTTCATTATTTTACATCGTCATTACATCAATCCAAGATTCAAGAACACATCTAAATATTGAGATTAAATTTTAGAATCTCGAGATCAATCAACCACAAGTTGGGGCAAAACATCAAATTCATTTAATCCAAAACACTAACTTCCTAAACACAATCAAGAAAATACTTTCTCAATAGTTTTTAGAGATGTTGAAGATTGAGAAAGGCCAGACCAGAAGCACAAAAAGAGTACAAGAACAAGATGTTCTTGATGATCCACAGGAGATAGATAATTCCAAAAGATCCGAAACAAGTGTGAGTGAAGTACATTCCAGCATGGTCTTGGAGGTTGCAGAAATTAGATCAGCGAATCTAGTGAGGTTTCTAGGCTGGATCATACTGTAAGTTCTTATTGTCTATTACGAAAACTACTTGCTTGATCACAGAGTTTTTAGGGTCGAACTAGTGACTTTCACATTTAAAACACACTAACGCTAAGACACGAAGCAAAAAAATTGAAGGATCGGACCTAAATTCNCTCCCCCCCCTCTCTCTCGCTCTCTCTCTCTCTCTCTCTCTCTCTCTCTCTCTCTCTCTCTCTCTCTCCCCGTAGCAACTCCTCTCATCTATGGTGGTTAATGCTCTTCCTTTGTGGCTTTGTTGATTTGCGAGGTCGCAAAGAAGTTAATTTTCTAGTCTCGATATAATTGTAAGTTTTGTTGATGGAAGGGGAAAATGAGAGGTTGATGCTAGTTCAAGGGCATGTGCGCTTGTAAATTTGGGAGGTTGCAGTGATTTCAATAACCAGGTGGATGATTATGGCATTTTGGAGCTTGTAAGGTGCCCAAGCTAACTTGAGCAAATCGAACGGACCAAGCTGAGTTAGGTTGGGATGGTCTGATTCGGCATAAGATTTTGATTAGGGAGAGCTGCTACACTTAATAGGGAAATTTTGCCGAGATATATACAGGGACAGTATTGTCAAATTCTCATTAGGAGTCGACAAAAAATAAAAACCATCAATCAGGTGTTGCGCTTGATCGGGATTGTTTGGATATTCACCAAACTACGGTAGGTATCAATTTCAAATTAGGTTCAAACTCGATCCAATTGGATCCACAATCGAAATGTGTACAAATATTCGTTTAAAATATCCGAGGCAGATGTGCGCATGTCATTTGATGTGCGCAATTAATACTTAAAATTTAGCCAACCAAGTAATAGTTTGGGGAATAAAAGCCATTTACACATCTGTCCTTTTTTTAGTCAAATACCATGGCCTACATTTTATTTCATTTTTAAAATCGTGCGGCGATCGGATCTGTTGCGATGCAAATCAAGTCTGCATTGATTACCTGCCTTGACTTATATGAACCACGATTAATGCATTCATTTTATTTATAAATATTAATAATGACCAAGCTACATGTACCTAATAATTTACCTAATGAATTATCGAATTGACAAGTGAGACTCCCTATTGAGAGGGCGCATGCCCATGCGCTCCCCCAATAGGAAGCCACCACTTGTCGATTCGATAAAAGATTACGTAAATTATTAGGTACACAGAATTTTTCATTAAAAATTGAAAAATCGACAAGTGGTGGCTCTCTATTGAGGGGCGCATGTCCATGCGCTCCCCCAATAGGGAGCCGCCATTTGTCGATTCGGTAAAAGATTATGTAAATTATTAGGTACACATAATTTTTTATTAAAAATTGAAAAAAAAAATGATATTAACGTAGGTAAAAGTTCCATTTAATTAATAAAAGTTGTAAGTTCCATTTAATTTGTGGTTAACGTTAATTATTTATATTAACTATTTAAGTTAATGAAACTAGACTGAGCCTCTGTTTGAGCCAAATTATTGTAGAATGAGAATGAAAAATATAGTCGTTATTGGGGCTCACACAAGAGATAGAAAATTTAAATTTAAATAATGATGTGATGGATAACGGTCATATTTTTCATTTTAATCAGAAAATAATGCGGGTCAAACAAAGCCTGAAAAACACAATTGTCAGACTCGGTAAGTTAACAACCATGATAATAATGTTGCGTAAAAAATCAACGGCTGGGGTCCATAAGTAAATTGTTCGTTCTAATTGTAATTCTTATTTTACCGATGAAGAATGTTTAATTATGCTTAAGATTTAATTTAACCTTTTGATAAAAATTAATTTTTTTAGTAAATTTTGATAAAATAGTTGAAAAATTGTGGATCCCATACAATATACTATTAAAATTAATTGTTAACTTTATTTTAAATTTTAAGCCATTTTTTAGCTTAATCAATCGTAAAAAAAATTAATAACAACAACAACTAGAAAAGCAGTTGTAATTTGTTGTTAAAATAAAGAAAAATTCCTCAAAAGCTCCCAAACCTTCGAAAAGTGTGGCTATATCCTAACCTTCCATTTGTAGTACGGGTTTTTCCATTTGTACCGAAAATGGATGACAACGAATTTGACAACCTCTCGCATGCGGCAGGCCCTGTATGATTAAAAAATTCCACCCCACCCCATTGTGAGTGTTGGTCAACCTGTATGTCAACCATTTTCGGTGCGAATAGTACTCATATACACAGTCTTCACTGGATGAAAAATGTACATTTAAACCATGCAAATTGCAATGTGTATGTGATGCTCCATAGAAATGTTAAGATTGGAAAAAAAAAAAAAAAAAAAAAATAGCAGCATTTAGCGCCTATTTGTTGCTGCTTAAAATCAGAATTCTGCTCGTTTTTTGAACTGTTCAGCCGACATGTTTGACTACATTGTGTCTTGGTGGGGCCCAAATGGTTGAAAATAACGGTAACATATCAATTTTTTTGGATAAAATAATGGGTACCAGACAGCCTCTTAATATAATTAGAGTAGTCGCAATTTGATATTTGGAATAAAGAAATTTATTTAAAACAATTTTATCATTCCAATCAGATATTGTGAATAATGCAAGAAAATCTAAATCGATATTTTCCTTCAAATATCACGTGTATAATAATGCCAAAACGTTGGGGATATGATTGTCATGCTTATGAATTATTAGGAATCCGGAGGAATTTACCCTCAAGTATGGAAAATAAATTGGGTAAAATTAAGGTGAGGTAGACAGTGGTTGGTTGTGACATGTGAGAGCAAACATAGGATCCGACCACCTTCACCATCCTGTCCCTGACCCTGTTCCTGTCCGTTTAATTTAATTTAATTTTTAACAAGGTAAAAGGTTCATTTGTCATCGTGATATAGATCTCCCTCCAACCCTCTCTGTCTGTCTCTCTCTCTCAGAGCAGTTTCATTTCATTTTCATCTCCCTCCTCCTCCTCACTCTCCACCACATTTGTTCTTTCAATCTGATTTCAATTAACAGTATTTTGGGTTTATGGATAGGGTGGCTATGTTTAACACACCATTTGTTTTGTCATTTGCACTTTTGCTTTCATTTCCTCTTCTTTTCTTCCTTGCGCCCAGAATTCTACCCCCTAAGCATGCCCAAGTCTCCCTCCCCGACGAGCTTGACGATCTCGCCCTCTTCCGACGTGCCACACTTGCATCCATCCGCCCTGGCGGCTCCGCCGTATCCCGTCTAGGAAACACCAAGTCCAAACCCAAAATTGCCTTCTTGTTCCTTACAAATTCAGATCTCCATTTTGCCCCGATTTGGAAAATCTTCTTCGAGAACCACCAAGGACTTTTCAATATCTACATCCACGCTGATCCCTCCTCCAAAATTACTCCTCCTGGTGGGGTATTTGAAGGCCGCTTCATAGCCGCGAAAAGCACTCAACGCGCCACCCCTACTCTCATCTCCGCCACACGCCGCCTCCTCGCCACCGCCCTCCTTGACGACTCTTTAAATTCCTACTTCGCCCTCGTCTCCCCGAACTGCATCCCCCTCCACTCATTCCAATTTATGTATAATTCTTTATTCATCAAACCCATCACCGAGTCTATGTCATCATCGTCCTCAATTTCAACCCCTATGTACCGCAGCTTCATCGAAATATTACACGACGATCCATATTTAAAGGACAGGTACATCTCCAGGGGCAAAGACGTAATGCTACCGGAGGTACCTTTCAACCGGTTCCGGGTCGGATCTCAGTTCTTCGTCCTGACCCGGAAACACGCATTGGTCGTAATCAAGGACAGGAGGCTGTGGCGGAAGTTTAGGCTGCCATGTCACAATCTGGATTCTTGTTACCCGGAAGAGCACTACTTCCCGACACTTTTGTCAATGGAGGATCCACATGGGTGCACCCATTACACTCTCACTCGAGTCAATTGGACCGGAAGCACGGACGGGCACCCATATACTTATGGACCCGCTGAGATTTCATCGAAAATGATTCGAGAACTCCGGGTGTCGAATTCTAGTTATTCTTTCATGTTTGCAAGGAAATTCTCTCCGGATTGCTTGCAGCCGTTGCTGGATATAGCAGAAAAGGTTATTTTCCGTGACTGAAACGAGTCAGGTAAGCATAATTTTCTTACATTTTGGAATCTCCATTTCTCTTCAATTATGTTGACTGAGTTGACTCAGTGAGTAATGCAAGGGATGAGCGAACTCGGGGATTGGCGGTGTTAAATGTTGCCTCATAATGCGGTTTGACAATTGCTTCAGTTAATAGTATTCGAGAAGCTTTGTATTTTATAACAGCAATTGGGGCCTATGTTTTGACGGCTACTTTTTATCCATATATTTTACAGAAATTTTTTTGTCAGAAATTGTACAGATACTCATATCGAGGTGGGCTTCTGTGAATTAAATATTGTCAAAAAAATGGGGCCCACCCCATGTGTGTATTCTGTAAGGTTTCTATTCTTTTTTGTTCTGTTCGTGTAGAGTTGTTCTATATTTTAAGAGATCAACATGTATTATAGACGTTAGATAGTAACTTGGATTGATGATAAAAAAAAGTTAGGATCCATGTGATGATCAACCTAGACGGACGGACCTCCGTACATTTTGAGAGACCTACTAGTACTATAGACGTTAGATAGAATGTGAGAATGATGATCAACCTAGATGGACTTAACGAATTTCAAATTCAATCCACTTCAAAATATTTAGGTACTTAATCCTGGGACTAGGATAAGTGTTTTTCGTTTATGCCTTTCGAAAGTCTGCTTGAAGGACACATGCCTCTAGCATTTGTATTAGACAAAAACAAACTAGGTTCTCAGTTGATGAATATGTTTTGTTTATTTCTCAGGTTCAAATGTGGAATGGATCTCTTCAATGAAACTTGACAAGTGAGAGGCTAAGTTGAAAGCCAAGCAAACATGCGGTGGTTCAACATGTACATAATAGAAAGCAATCTGAATAACGCGATTCCCACTTGAGTATCAATTGGCGACGTGGGCTTAGAGTGGAGTCGAGGAAAAGAGCACTAAGGGAGCAAAGGCTCGTAGCTCATTTCCCTCGTTTTTTCTTTTTGTTAAAGAAAATGAAAAGGAATCTTCCATTTGCTCATCTAGCTGAACTACTATGTTTTCTGTATATATCGATCTTAAGTTCTCTTTTCTTCTTTCACGCTCGTACTCATGTCTTGGATGAGAGATATAACTAACGTTCTGCTGGAAGTTCAGGTAGTTCAAGGTCATCCTTTGATGTGTCGAATTCAACCTTAAAAGTGTCTTCTAGGGAAAAATAACTCAAGGGTAATGCCATTTGTACTTGTGGGCTACTTGCTGGCTTACCCGACCCCACATGTGCTCTCACAAGGGGTCAGGTCCCACTTTCCATTTAAATGTGCCGACCCCACCCCAATGTGAGAGGAGTGGGTGGGGTCGGGTAAAGGAGCGGGTAAGCCAACAGGGTTGTGTAGCATTACTCATAACTCAAATAGTTATAACTCAAGGGTCGAGTTTAGACTTAGAGGGTGTTTGGTGGGGATCAAAATTAGATTTTTAGTGAATTGTGTAAGAAGTTTTTGAAATGTGTGGCTGAAAAGATGTGGGACCCATAAAAGATGTGGTTAATATTAATTTTTTGACTGAGATTAAAATCAGATTTTAATCCGATCCAAACATGCCCTTAACTACGTGGAAAGCATTTAGAGTCGATATAGATCTCATGAATATGCTAGCTTCCAACATTCTAAACTAGACAAATTAATTGAAGATGTGAAAAGCAATTCCATAAGGAAGATTAAGCCAAGTGAAAAACTTTGGTACAAAGTTGTTGATATCTACAAGAAGTTATTTATTACTCTCAAGCCATTCAAGAATGCCCTTTTCTGATTCAGTGAGGTCTGTCTTCTGCCTGAGAGACCCTTCTAATAACCCAAAATAATCTCTGTAGTTGCGCTTGTAATAACTATCCAGTCTCTGAGAAGAACATGAAAGGATTAAAAATGTATCAGAAAACTAATTGATTAGAGACAAAGGAACAAGAAATAGAAAATTGCAGCGAGACAAGCAATCAAGTTTACCTCCTTGTCATTTTTGGTCTTGTTTTCTTGTGATCTCTTCAGATACCCTGAGAATGAAAACTCAAACATCGTTAAGCTCTACGTATTAACAACTATCTTATCCGAGTAACGAGAAAAGAAAAATAACCCTCTATGTTTGTTAAAGAACACTGGACAGTACAATCAACAAAATTGTAGTTTCTCGTCTCATCCTTATTACTATTTAATTTTGTCAAGTTGACCTTACCAAACATGCCATGGAACATGAAAGAAGCAGCTGAATGAAGAAGATAAACATACTATCAAGAAGCTGAGTTTTGGAGTCAGTGACAAGAGCAACAGCTGCTGTTTTAACAGTTGAAAGAAGAATCTCTCTCCTTCCTCTCTCTTTAACTCTCGTTGTTCTTTCTCTTGATTCTCTGCTACCATCTGCTTCTACTTTGAAGGAAATGAATGGTCTAAAACTAGCAGATATTGCCATGAATAATTTTGATTATCTGTGGATGTTGTTTATTTGAAAAGCCATTGCTGTATGATTAAGTAGATGATGGGAAAATGGTATCTTATTGTGTGGTCCATTTCTTTCATGCCATCCATATACCACACTTGCATATCTGAGAGGTTGCTCAATTGGTCAGACATTGAGTTTGCTCCGTAATGATCACCAGTTCGAATCCCTTCAAGGCCACGAGATGAGTACCCGACTGTAAACTTCAGGATTCTGTGGGATTAATCGAGATGCGAGTAAGCTGACCCGAACATCCATGGTTATTAAAAAAAAAAAAATAATAATAATAATAAAAAATACAGTCTTGCATAAACTCTTTTCCTTTTTCTATGTTAGGATCTCTCTGCGTTCGTTAAGCCCCCCGTTTGTATCAAATTCTTTAGAACTTAGTTTTTTTTTTTTCAAATTCATTTTCAACCAGATATTCTCCTAATAAAATAATTTTGCACATAAACTCATAATTTTCACTACTTTTTACCACACATTCTCAAAAAATATCGATTTCACAAAATCTAAGTGAAACAGGTCCTAAGTAATTATACAGTGAAAATAAGTAAAATTGTTGGTATGAGAAAAGTGGCATTATCAAAAAACATTCGAAAAAAAAAAATTTAGTCTAAAGTATGCATCCTAAGAAGGACACAAAATGAAATCAGTTGACTTTGGTGTTAAGAGAGAATCGCAAAAGGATTTTTTTTTTTTTTGAAAAAAAAAAGAACTTGATTTTTTAGGGTCAAAAACACATTATTGACACTCGGTATATGATCAAAATAAGTCACATATGAAGAAATACTGCTGCACGTACCCAAATTGTCACGACTTGATAAAGATCATGCCTTGCTTTCCACTTGTATTACCTCAAATACAAATTAATTTGACGAACGTGAGCATGATTTAAATCATAGCACAAGTCCATATCTGTCATTGGAGAAAATGAAAGCAGACAATCATACTCAACTCCCCATAACCTGCCTCAAAATTACAAATGAAAACGTGACTTCAGACGAAGACGTCTGGAATAGGGGTGCACATTTTTCATGCTACCTCGAAATGACACGGAAAATATTACGAATGCCTAAAAATATCCTTGGAGTGAAATGTTTATATTTCAACCATTTATAAGTCATATAATGTAATATATGAATCTTAGGTGAGTTGATGGCCTTGCATATTACACCCCCAAATCGGTGGAAAAACAGTTCCTTGAACAAAAATTGACCTATAAGGTTCTACTCAAGATGTGGAGAGAAAGCTGTCAAAACTTCCCGATATACAGGCTTTTTGAAATCCACTGCCTGCAAAGAAATAGAAAAGGTTGAATTTCAGTATTACAGGAAAAGACCAAAATACTTACTTTCAAAAGCTTTTCAAGGTTATAAGAGAGGACTGACGAGGTTGATTATTTCTTCTGGTGACAGCCATGACCATTCTCCAAATTCAGGCTTCTCAGACCCATCACCCAAAAGATTGATTTCATCATCCTTTCCAGTGAATTTAAAAAGAAACCTAAAGTTTTGCACGTTTTAGAGTCATACATAAAATCTGAGGTACAGTCGAAACAGAAAACAAAGCATCTTTTCATACATGAAAATATATTAGTTTAGAAACTAACAGGATTTTTTTCAAGTTGGGGTATATTTGTGTGAGGGAGGATGCATAGCAGATATTAAGTAATTAGTAATAATTAATCAAAGTCAATATCGAAAAACAAGAGAATATTGTAGTCCCATTGTTACTTATATGAGTATGCTGCAGTTAGAAATCAAAACAGTAACGAGATTAAAAACATCTGACCCCCTCTTACGATTTCTTCTATATACCCATTGATTAGACTCGCTACTGTAGGAAATTGATTACTCTAATCATTACTTGCTGAATTCACTATTCAAATTTGTTTGGATACTCTTTCAGATATCAGTAACCTTTGTTCTCTTACGCCCTGGAACGAGCGCTCTTTCTTGTTTCATTAATCTTCCTTCTCTCATGCTTTAGCAATTGCTCTCCCTAGAACACTAACATAATATGTATCCATGTAGGGCCAATCAGTCCATAGTCACAAAGATGTAGAATTAACATGAATCCCTGACGATGTCCATATATAATATAGAGTTTAATCCCTCTCTCTCAATTAGTAGATTTATCTGGTTTAGTATAGTAAGAGCCAATGCGAGAACAGTATGTAACCTAATTGATGGTAGAGGGCCACTAGCACCAAAAGCCAATATTCACAATTTTGTGCTTTATAGATAGCTCTACAAATTGTAATATATCTGTAAGGCAATGGCTCATACTGCACAATATTTTCACAAAAGGAGAAAATGTACCCCACTTGAACAATCTACAAAGCTGCAGTTTCTATCAAGGATGTAAGATATATTACACGTCTATGAGGAAAAGAAGATAAGATGTACTCACCATTTTTGTGCCTGACCTTTCCAGTCTGAACCCCATTGATGCCTAAGTTTTTCCCTGACGTCCGGTGAAAAATCATATGTTAACCAACATGGCACCTGCAAAAAGAATCCTCAGTAAAGGACAGCTCAATAAAGCACATTTGAAAACCACAGTTACAAACTAAGGATCTGGAAAGGAACCAGGCTCTAATGAAGCAAAACAGAAAGCCATTCACACAGTTAATATCTAACTTAGCAAGCAAAAGCTGTCAACGGAAAATTTAGTTGCCATTAAAATCGATGATTTACAATATTTGTTGATAATAACAAATTCAGCAAGCAAAAAATCCAAATAGATTTCTCTCTCTCGTCCATATATAAAGCTGGGATAAATACAAACCGTGCAATTGCTTTAAACCACCATGTCACGGAAATTCTTTTTGTAAACTATTTCCATCGGTTTCTATACCCCCACTCAAGAACAAATGAAAAAAATAATCATACTCTGTCCTAAAACTCCAATAGTAGTTTGCTATTTGCTTAAACTTTCAGTTGTGTCTAAAAGAAATTGGTGATTAAAGTAACTTAAACCCAATAAGCATGCTGATTTTATATTTTCAAGAACTCGCAATGCACTGCCTAAGATATAAATCATGAATACAGTTTTGCATTAATGTGTTCTATGAATCAACATCTTTGATGCACTGCAGTTTTGCAAGTCTCACAAGAATAAAAAATTTCCATTGAATGGTAACGTACAAAATTTAAGTGAGTCACACGTGCATTCACACAAGCATATGGAGTTACCGGTGGTTCTAATCTTTTGTATGTGTCACTAAAATTACCCTCCCTGGCAGCCAGCCTAGTCATCTAAGTATATAATGTCATCATTATTTGTCCAACAAAGCCTATCATCTCCTTCACTCACTACCTTCATTCACCCTTGTCCATTTCCCTTCCTCAGCCCTGCTTCACATCATCTACACGTTCCTCAGAATCTTACCACCTAGCTTATTCCACTTCCCCAACCCTCTTTTATTCGTGGCCTTCAAGTTCCATCGTAAATTAGCAATCCTACAGCTCGACCAACTGTCACCCTTTCATTTTAAAACCAGCTTACAATTTCCTAAAAAGTTTACATTCAGAGGCTCCTTGTTTAACATCTTTTAATAATCAATATACACATGAACTCATCTACATAGAGTTACAATAAAGGGTAGGATAGCCGCTGGATTTTCTTTCTATGAGTTTAGAACTGTGGAAAATATATGCTCAATTATGCTAACTTGACGTTGTGTGGACAAAAACGTGTTTGCATTGAGACGAAGACGTAGTTAAATTTTTAATCCCCTTCATTCATTACACATGCATTTATTTCTTTTTGAAATGTTTAGACTGGTAAAACTGAATCCAACAAATAGTGATTCTACAAGTCAATTTTACCCATACCTCATCCATAATATCAGCTGAACTCACTCCAGTTTCTTCTCTTAATTCTCTGATAGCAGCACTTCTCGGATCCTCGTTCTCATCAATTCCACCCTACAAAATTATACACTTAATAGAAACTAATACCCAATCGTGGATGCAATGTAGGGTGAAGAAATAAAAGCACGTTTACTTCAAAATCACACAAACTCTGCAAAATAATAAATCAAATTGTTCCAAATTTCCAATAGCCTTCATATTCATATTAAGTGTAAGACATACTGAAATATTACTTCAAGATTCCACAAACTCTGCAAAATAAAAAATCAAAATGTTCCAAATTTCCAATAGTCTTCACACTCATATTAAGTATAGGACACAGTGAAATGAAAATGCCTTCACACCTAAAACCAAATATATAATACTTCCATTTGGAGTACTGAGTACTAGAGAATCATACCTGAGGCATTTGCCAAGAGTGTGGTATATCAAGCCTTGAAGCTGCAAAAATCTAAAACGAACAATAAAATTAACGCCCCTAAATCTAATACATCACTCATATATATAATAATTATAACGTGTATATATAGGGAAATACCTTTTTAGAAAAATTCATAAGGCAAATTCCGACATTTTTTCTGTAGCCTTGAGGAGGGTTTTCCATGGATGATGACGATGATAGTGAAGAAAATGGAACGCCCGGAACTTTGTGGTGAAGAAGTGATGGGGCAGTAAATTTGTGGGATTTTGGAGGGCAATATTGGAGGAAGAAAATATTCTTATTGGCAGAGGTTCTACGCAGCAATGAAAGGGAGAATGGGGAATGAAACTGGCAGAAGCATCGGGCCATCCCAAAAGGAAAACATCCCCTGGTAATGGGAGGTCTCCAAATTTTGCATCATGGAGGGGATGTATTGCACTAGAGGTCCCTAATTTATGGCCCTTGTAGCAAGTTGGTGTCCAATCTTTTCTTTAAATTTACATGCCCAACATTTCACTTTTATAGTATCGTGATCTCGTGTAAATGGAGTACGTCTAGTTTGTCTTAAAAAGGCGTGTGATTCTTATATATAATTAAGAGACAATTCTATGCTAAGTAGTATTGATAGATTTATAGATGATCAAACCATCATTCGTTAAGCAGAGCGAGTGGTTAAATTATAAGTAATGTTCATAATTTATTGAACTGGTACGAAGGAACTCATATAGTGTCTTGTGAAACTATTATTATGTAACATTCATTCTTTAAGTAGTCAGAGATTTCTCCTTCTTCAATGGGTGTCGAGGAGATATGAATGATTGTAATTGATCAAATGACTTGTCATAGGCAACACCACCACTACAAACCATATCCCAACACAATGATAGTCCAACCATATGTTATTCTCGTTCTGTTATTCTCGTTCTATTCCTTCTCTTTTTCTCTTATGATTGGATTTTCATGGCGGGATTGCGGTGTTGTCACCTAGGCAAGTAGCAATTTGATCTATCATGATCATATATAGTGATACACACAGTTGTGCATCATAGTTCCACAAGACTCACTAGACGAACACTCGTCCCATCGGTACACACAACATACCATTTGGTTATTGTTTTAATTGGTTTTGATTTTCTTCAATTTCACTTTTTGATTACTTATTTCTTAATTTATTTTGTATTTGTTTTTTGTTAACTGGGATTTTGGTGATGAATTCTAGAATAATTAGCTAGTATGGTGATATAAGAAACCATTTAGTTACTTTCTATTAATTATAAAAGGATTAAACTATATGTACTCCCTAGTGTACTAATTGGTTTACTACATGGTCAAGTGTTGACCCTTATTGGAGGGGCGGTCCAAGTGTTGGCCCCTTTGGACCGCCCCTCCAATAAGGGGCCAACACTTGACCATATAGTAATGGAGTTTGTACACTAAAAAGTACGTGTAGCATTATCCTAAAAAATATTAGAAATTTGAAATCAAATTCANAGAAAGTACATGTAGCATGGTCCATTATAAAATTCACCTTGTGCCATGTCCATTTAACTACTACTATTATTATTTAATTATTGAACAACCCAACTTTTCTCCATAGTAAATCAAGAAATCACCCGAATGGGGTGACGAAAAAAGATTCATATAGTCAAAACTCTATATTTATTGAGCAAAGGGCTTAGTGTGTACAGTTGGGATAAGATATTCTTAATGGAATAGAGATACAGTGAAGTTGGCCTAAACACGGAAATGAGACACCGAGGAATTTGGCATGGACACAACGATGTAAAATTGTCCTTCAGATAGAGAACGTACTTTTTAAAATGCTTGTAGCTTAATCTGCTATTAAAGCCGAAGGCTAGTGGCCTGTTCTGTTTTGTATCACACTTTCTTGTGATTCGAGTTTTTTCTTTTATCAGCACTAGTCAAATGCCCGTGCAATACACGGGCTGGTTTTTTTTAAGGCAATATTAGTGTGGATTGTTGAGAATTGATAGAACATACTTGCGATGATTTTTTTTTTATCTTCCGATATTTTATTAATAAACCTT
>CAIGRO010065097.1:0-10348 GCA_903798355.1 Fraxinus baroniana
ATGGATTCTTGGATTTGATATATCCAGGGAAAAATCTTATTGAAATATCAAGATTTGAAGACATCTTTACAAAAAAAGTTTCAAAATTCACCAAAGGACGAAGGGTATATTAAAAATTCTACTCAATAAGTTTTGAAAAAGATGGAGTTGTTTATTATCTAGTTGAACATATAATATCAATTGGATATGTGGCAGAAAATTTTCAAATAGATGTCACAGAAAATGATAAAAAAAAAATCCAAAAGTTACCAAGTCATGGATCAAACATAGAAGAGCAATTGGAATAAAATCTATATACAATATTACCAAGAATCTTTATGATAAAAAAAATGGATTCTTGGATTTGATATATCCAGGGAAAAATCTTATTGAAATATCAAGATTTGAAGACATCTTTACAAAAAAAGTTACAAAATTCACCAAAGGACGAAGGTTATATTAAAAATTCTACTCAATAAGTTTTGAAAAAGATGGAGTTGTTTATTATCCAGTTGAACATATAATATCAATTGGATATGTGGCAGAAAATTTTCAAATAGATGTCACAGAAAATGATAAAAAAAACTCCAAAAGTTACCAAGTCATGGATCAAATATAGAAGAGCAATTGGAATAAAATCTATATACAATATAACCTTCTTAGAAATACTATTTTTTATCTCATTACTATGCCAGTATGAAAATTGGATACTAGTGATAAATGGAGAACATGGAAAATCAGAAATATTGAAGGAATATATCACAAGATTTGATATACATCAATTTTCAGGATATCATACCACTATCAAAGAATCTTGCCAACTGCGAGATTGTCCAAACCGCATGTGAAGATGTATGACCAGAAGGACAATAATAGAAAGACAAGTGTGCTTTTGATAAATTTTTGATATGATGTAAAGAGTTAAATAATTTTACTCAATAATAGAAGTTATGTAAGTGATGATGTAAGAGACAGAATAATTGAACCTCATGCAGTATTATAAATAAAGGCCTTCATGTTAGAGGAAAGACAGAATCACTGGAGCTCTCAACCTGTGA
This sequence comes from Fraxinus baroniana, assembly GCA_903798355.1. Lineage (NCBI taxonomy): Eukaryota > Viridiplantae > Streptophyta > Magnoliopsida > Lamiales > Oleaceae > Fraxinus > Fraxinus baroniana. Next base: position 1,038 of record CAIGRO010065097.1, read on the forward strand.
GAAAGCTAAAGTTTTCTGTCCTTTGATAAAATCTTGTCTCGATCTTTGATAGATCAATAAAATTCTTATTCTATAAAAAATATGAGTTTCTAAAATTCATATCCCATAGATTATTGAGAGATTGAAGAAGAGATTTCTTTCTTACTTTAAAAAAAAGTGAGTTTTTTTTTTATTATTTAGGATCTGTAGTTCTAAATTCTAAGAGAAGATACAGTGAGAGCAGGAAGCTGAAATAGCAAAAATTTCGTGAAGGCAAGAGGCCGTTGAAGGGAATAGTTAGCATATTCAGAGCTCAAAGGTAACTCGATTCTAAGAATAAAGGTTTAGATCAAAACTAAGATAAAACTATTATTTCTATTAAATTTAGAAAGATTTTTTCTAAAATTTTAAAGAATCGAAGGGAATTATTTATGATGTTTAAATTATCCATAATCTTTTATGATGTTCAAATTATTGTTTCATGATGATTGTATCACCATTTATAGTTTGATATGCCAGAATATATAATTGAAGGATTAGATAATCTATTAGAAAGGTTGTTAGAAAAGATAAAAAAATATTAGATCCTAACTAGAAAATATAGACATATTATCTGAAAGATATAATAAACTTATAAAAGAATATGAACAAAGTATTGCAGATTATGCTAATTTATTAAATCGGAGAATATATTTATATTTTAAAATTCAAAATAGAAGAAGTTTGGGATAAACTTAAAACCTATCCTAAAAAGAAGGTTATATTATGCAATATATGAGAATTTTTTCATTAAGGGTAAAATGGACCTTTTTCTTATAAAAAACACAAAAAGTCCAACTGACCCAACTAATTTGAAAAATCTCCCCAACATTTCAGATGTACACGGCCCGTTTTAGGTGCCGGCCCGATCCATTTTGACATCAATAAATTTTCATTTGATGTAAAAAACATTGAGGGCATGTTCGGTTCCAATTAAAATCTAATTAAAATTGAAAATATGGTCGTTATTGAATTTCACTCGTCTAATAAAAGTCAACAATAACGATTAATTTTTCAATTTTAATATTTACCAAACACCCTCTAAGTACTAACCTTTGCACAGGACATTATTTCACATGGGCCACAAGAGCATTACTTCAACAGGCCCCTCACAAAGGGTGGGTCTCATCCTAATTTTTTTTTTAAAATACTTGTGGGGCTGCCTCCTTTGTGAGGTACGTGCCCAGTGAAAAGTAATGCCATGTACACTCAAAATCATTAGTTATCTTGAAATTGAACTAAAGGTCGGTTTGATTCTCATTATTGTAGAATGAGAATGAAAAATATTGTTGTTATTGGGCTCCACACAAGAGATAGAAATTCAAAATTGATTATTTGATATGATGTATAACGATCATATTTTTCATTTTTATGGATGAAAAATGAGAAATAAACTAGGGCTAAATTCCAATTATTTGGTTAGAACTTAGAACCAAATCAAAATCCCCTGGTTCCTAATGTTAAAATCCACAAGTAATTAAATTTTAACTGAAGTTGTCCGGTTAAGTTTCATTTTAATTCAAACGGTTTCGAAACAAAATCTCCAACCTTATTCACTTAACTTGAAGAATGTGAAATTTACGTCCGTGTGAGAAGCTTTTTTCTCACTTTTTCTTTTATCTTGACATGTGTACAAAAGGTAAGAAGCCCCTTCAATTATTGTTAAATATGAATTAAGCGTTTTAGATGGAAATATTGTAGAAAAGGATGATTATCCTTTTGAGATTCTTGGTATTGGAAGGACAATCTTGCATTATGACCAATTGACTAAATGAAGAAGACTCGTTTTGCTTCTAGTTTGTGATTTGGCTTAATGGTATGATATATAATGATTTAGAGTTATTATTACTTGTGGGCAGGAAGATGATAATGAAGTGCAAAGGTTTTGAAGTCGAGATCATCAGGTGATAGTCACCATTGATGGGCAAAATAAAGTTGATAAGTTGTGTATGGATTGTATAAAGTTTTGTGAGTTCATGTACAATTTTAAGGCAATTTAATTCATATGTAAGTTTGAAACAAAATGTAAAGATAGTTTACCATTTATATATTAGGAATTAAACCTTGTATATATGCAAAAATAGAGATAAAACTTAAAAAAAAAAAAAATAATAATATTCTGACAAATTGAGTGCAAATGTAGAATTTTATCCCAAATAAAGCAAAATGTTAACCTCGAAAAATGTACATCCATGTGACCAGGAGATCCCGAGCACAAGCGAAGCCACTTAGGGGCAAGGGTGGTCAATGGCCCACCCAATTTTATTTTTTTTCAAATTAAAAATATAAAAATGGAAAAAGAATCACTTACCAATGGATGCAACAATTTTCTCCAATTCCAATTTCAATTAGCTTAAAACCTATTCATGTAACCCATTGTCTTCTCTCTCACAAATATCTTGCATATCCGATTCTGATCGACGAAAAGGTGAGTTCAACGAGTCAATTTTATTAGGCTCATCAACTGATTTATTTGTATTCCTTTTCACAAATTTTCACTATTTATGTGTTTGTGTTACCGTGGTTGAAGAAGACAAAAAAGGAAGGCTTTCTTTAGAGAAGATTAAGGAAGTTACAATATAAACTCGGATGCATAATATAATAATAGATTAGGCATTAATTGGTGGAAAAATGAGAAGTTGGATTACTTTGACATGAGCTTTGAGGGGCCCGTTTGAATATTTTGTAAGATAAAGATTGATTTGTGTTCTCTTCTGTTAGTACATCGAAATCATATATTTACTAGTCAAAATTGATGCTCGTGTGAATGAGAAATTGAAGTTCAAAGTGTGCCAATTAAAATGAGTTTATGTTGGTGGGAAAATTAGAAATGTGTTTGTCCAACATAGTAAGCAGATGAAAACAAAAACCATTTTAAATATGGTTGCACTCTAGAAGGGTGTAATCATGTGCAGTATAGATGCTCTCTCCACGTCCATGCGTAGGGGGTGCAAATCATGTACCGAAATAGGCTTCGGACCTTGAACTTGTATGTGGGCGCGACCTGCGTACATGAATGTCGGACCGAAATGAGCAAAATTTATTCAATTGACTTTTCACTTTCTAAAACTGTTAAACCTCATGTGGTAATTGTTATTAAGTGAATGAGCAAGTTAGACTCTCAAGAGCCAGTATATATATGTCTCGTTTTTCCTCTTTCTACACACACAAATTCATCTGAAAATATATTTTTAAGTTCTGTCCTGTCTGCATATTTTTTTCTGTTCGAGTCTTGGTGGTGGTATTGTTCAGACACTAAATCAGTTCGTCGAAGTAGTATCTGTGGTGCTCAGTATCTACTAGTTTTACTATTGTATCCTGAAAAACAGACGCTCTATTTAAACCTCAAGTACAGATGGTGAGAAGGCGAATTTATTTTAAGGAAAATGTGTGTAACACAGGCTTCGATTTAAAAGTTAAATAGAATATTTATTCGTTACTGTTTAGATTATTTGTTCTATGTTATTGTGATTTATTTAATCTATTGTGATTAGCAAAATCTGCTATATATTAGCAATTATTATTAAAATAATAATAATAATAATAATAATAATAATAATTGTTTACACGATAAACTGCATATTTGGTATATTAGTTGCATATACGGTATGTTAGTTACATATCAAGTATGTTGGTTGCATATCAGGTATGTTGTATATCCAATATGTGTTGTAAATTCGGTATTTGTTCACGTTTATTTTTCCAAACATTAATTTCGACTCAAAATAGCTTAAAATCTCTCGGAGAAGAATGATGCATTGTTTCTGAAGTGTTATTACTTATTAAATATTAATTATCACAACATTGCCAACGTAAAAATATAATTTGGTGTTTTCTATATATATTATTTCACCTTTTCCAATTAGAAAGCACAATCTCCACTCTCTTGTTGTGTGTGTCAGTGAATTATTTTCAAGATCTAATCATTAATTTTAATGACCAAAGAACACTTATAAAAGAACAAAGACAAGTTCCAAAGATTTTCTTGATAGTTGTATTAACCATTCAAATTCTATTTCTTCGTGCTCAAGGTAATCAGAAAATAAAGGATCAATCTTTATTCCTTTTGGTTCCTGGACAGTTGTCATATTATGTTGGTTATGTATAGCATAACTAACAAGATATGAAATTGAGAAAGATACATTTTTGTCTTTGACTAAATCTGTTCTTCCATACTTGGGTACAAAAGAAAGAATTCCATCAAAGTTTTGGTCATGTAAACTGACTGAAAGTCTAGGATAGACTGTAAAGATCAATTTTCTACATGCTAGGTTTCCTTCTAAGGATCCTAGACATCCTTCTGCAGGATTCTGTATCCTTTCATCTGTCAAACTCATACAAATGGGTTGATAAACTTTATCAGATAAGGTACTTCGAAGTTGAATTCGGATAGCACCTATAGTTATCCAAAAAAGGTTCTTGTTGTTATCAGGATCTACCTTTTGTTTGGCTTTATTTATGTCATGTTTAGTAAGCAAAGAAATCCCTATCTTATCGTAAGTATGTTGTACATGTATGGAAAATTCTTTTTGAGAAACACCATAATATACATTTCTACTTCTGTTGTAAAATCTTTCTATAAAACCTGGTTGGTAAAAAATCTCTTTAGGTTCTATAGTAAGTTTTGTCCTACAGATCTTAGCCAATTTCATATCAGAAATCAAGATTTCTTTAGAGAAATTACCTTGTGACTCAATCTGTTTACATATCTCATCATTTTCTTCTGTCTTATCCTATTATGTCTCTCAACTTCCATTACTAATGATAATGACAATTAAGATAATGTATAACAAATTCTTTAACTGTGTTGTAGTAACTTTTCAAATTAATATCACCCTTTTCTTTTGTCATAATTAATGTATTATGATCTGTTCCTGTTATTTTTAAATAATAGCATTCAGTCTCATAATATTTAAAAATTTCATATTCATGAGTGAATATAGAAATGTATGTCTTGCAAGTATTGCAAATAATCTATCTTGTATTACACATTATGATGATGTTGTAAGGCATAATGCAAAATAAAGTCTTTAACAGTCTTGTTATAGTCAAGCAAAGTATTAATTTTCTTTTGTTTAAAGTAAGCAATAGACTCACGATGTACATTAGGAAAAATAGCATCTCTGTACATTTCTTCATAATATTCATGTATTTCTAACTCATTTGTAAAAATAAGTATGTATTGTGAACCTTCAAATTATTTCAGTATTCATGGATTTGATACCAAGTTGAGGGGAAATTGGGGTGCGGATAAAACGTATGTAAAATCAGACAAGTGAATCCGATTGGCATGCTTGTATTAAATAAATTAAAAGAAATTCTGCAATTTAAACCTTCTTACTGTTTGTATAGATTGGGGGTTCATCCTTCCTCTTTTGTCCGGTATAGTGTTCTCGCCTCACTATGTTGAGTCCTTTGGACTTGTTTCCCTTGCAGCCTTCTGCCTAGCGATACTTTTGTGTCCTTGACTCTGTATAGATCTGTACTCAAATTTGTAAACCATTAAAAAAGTTTGAAGGCGTGAATTAAAACGTAAAAGTTTTATTCATAAGATTGTCTAAGAGCAAAAACTCTTGACTTATTTAATTACAAAACAAGATCCAGTATGGATCCACTGTCTGTGAAGGTTTAGCCTCAAAGTGAGTACATGAAAGATTTCAAGAAAAAAAGAAACTCCATCCTTCTTCCGAGATTGTCTCCTTTTATAGGTCTTTTGAAAGACTCTTTTATCTTTTCTTTGAGCCAGTTGTCCTCCATTATTACAAAAGTAAAAGTTTGAAATGACAAAGCAATTGTCGGTCACATGGCAAAAGTATGGCAAAAGCAAGTGTCGGTCTCATGGTCATTTACTTTTTCAAAAGCAAATTGTCTTGTCTTCACATGCTTGTACTGCTACCAGGTTTTTCTGATGTGGAGATTTCTTCATATTTTTTCTTATCTTCATTCTTATCACACCATTAGCATGAGTGATAATTTCCAAGACTATGTCTGAGTGGTTTGCACAATTGTCCTGAATAATTTGTAGGTGTATTTGGCATATTTTAAAATTTACTTTCAAATTTACAGATTTTGCCAATGTCTTCCGGACTAATTTTTGAACTAGTCTTGCTGGTAACTGAGATAAAATCAGAAAAGAGATTTATCTTAATTTTTGAATCTCCATTAAAATTCTTTAACGCTGTAAGAATTTTTTGATAAGAGAGTCCTATCCAATCATCCAAAATTTCTTCCTTTACTTCTTCAATTTTTCCTTCTATTTATGTTTCAAGAATGATCTGTGGAATAGTTTTGATTTGAATATGATGATATCATTTTATCAAAACATTATTCTCAACCCAGAATGGAATTGTACTGTTGACTTTTAGTATCATCTGTAATTCTTGGTCTTTAACAACATATTTCTTAAAATATTTCAACGTTTTAAGTAACTTGTTGTCTAGAAGTTTGATTTCTTCAAAGCTTGGACTGAGAATTATCATTTTGATTAATCCACAGTAAAATGATGTCTATACCATTGTCGGATCAGATCCTTCAAAGAAGACGAGCTGTCTAAATTTCTTTTTCATTGTTCCCATATAGTTGTTTGCCAAAGCAGAGGCTCCAACTATTCTCGCTTCTTCTTCAAGTTGAAGAAAGTCTTCCTTTTTGATTCCTAAAAAAAGAGGAATTTCTGGTTGTTGCTATTTTTTCTCAACAAACTTGAGTCTGTCATGGATTGTAACTGGACTGGATTGAATTGCATCTTTATAAGATACCATCCTAATTCTCTAGTTTTCACTAGGAGGTCTGAAAAGATGGGTAGGAAGCCTGGGTCTTGCCCTGAAATCTTGTTAACTATAACTTGGTTTAAATTAATGTCATTTAAGTCAAAAGGTTGTTTATAAGGCATTGGATTTTGGCATTTGGCTTCATGATATTTATGAAAAGCTTGTAGGGCTTCTGTATAAACTTTAAAGCTTTTGTGTTTGTATGGTTTTCCTTTCACAAGTGGTTCAACTTGTGATTGAACTCAAAAAGTTGTTTGTATGGCATTGGGCTTTAGCATTTGGCTTCATAGAAATCATTGAAGGCTTGTTGGGCTTCAGTGTATATTTTGTAACTCTTGTGTTTGAAAGGTTTGTTTTCACAAGTGGTTCAACTTGTGTCCAATTTTAGTAAAAACCTTTGAATGGTCCATCAAAGATAACGTAAAATTTTGTTCCTGCAATAGAGGTTCTAACACCAACAAGTGGTGGGTTTTCTGAAATTCTTTCATTATCAGACCAGAAAAGTTTTGACTTCTTTTCAAGAGTACACAAATTCTCTTGAATTTTTGTTTCAGTTGTTAGAATTTGACTTTCCTTTTGCTCTTTCAAGCATTGAGGCTTAAAATGCTCTCATGTCTTTATTTAAGTTTCTGGCTCTTGGGCCATCGGCTCTTTTTGTTTAGGGTTTTGAATACTCTTATGTTTTTGCGAACATTGAGCTTGACTATGCTCTTTTGTCTTTATCTCTCATGTAGTCTTACTACATTCGATTTCTAGATTTTCTTCCAAAACTGTATTTTCATTCCCATTAGTGTTGCTACTTCCAATTCCTCCTGTTTTTAGTTGTTTTTTTGGAGTTTTCATTCTTTCCCGTTGAAACAGAAGTTGATGCTATTTTTTATTTGAGAAGCTTAGCTAACTTCTTTTTCAAGATTTGTAATTTTTGTTTAGTTTTCCATTTCTTCAATCTCAATCTGTAATTCTAAATCTTCAATTTGGTCCTGAATGTCCGTCATTTTTACCTGCAAAGAGCAAATTCTCTAGTTAACGAATCAGCTAAAGAATTATTCTTCCCTTTGATGATTTCTATGGTAAATTCAAAATGACTAAACCACATTTGCCATCTAACAAGTCTTCCTTGCTTGTAGTCTGGATGAACCTAATTTTTCAGAAATGAATTACAAGTACTTGAATCAGTTCTAACAAGAAACTTATCAAAAATGATATAAAATCTGAATTTTGTAATAGCCTTTTTTCATAGCTAATTTTTTTTCAATTATATGGTAATTTCTTTTTGCACTTGAAAAGGTTCCTGAAGCATAACTACAAAGTTTTTCTTGTTGATCATTTTGATCAAAAGCTTTTAAAACAGCTCACCAATGCTCTTGGGATGCATCTGTCTCAATTATCATCTTATCACCTATTTTAGGGTCATATAATGATGGCAGATTTTAGATTTTAGATTTAATTTTTTGAACATAAAGAATATCTTCTTTTATCCAATTATATCTAAAATCTTTTTTTAGCTTCTTTTGCAGTGGTGCTCTCATTTTTACTAAATCTTTTATAAAAGATTCTGCATAAATGAGACATCCAAGAAATCTTATAAGTTATTTTTGATCTAAAATTTCATTTGAAGATTTTTGAATATGAACAAGGATATGAGACTTTAATTGTTTATAACCATAAGCTATATCCAATCCAAGATATCCAATTATTTCTTTAAACAATTCTGCTTTCTTTTTGGAAAGCACAATTCTTGCTTCGCATGCTTCCTGGGGCTTACTTTAAGCCAAATGGTACAACTTTCCATTGGTAGTGTCCTTGAGGACAACTAAAAGCTGTAAGATGTCTAGATTCTTGATCAAGTATTACTTGCCAAATTCCAGATTTACAATCAAATGAAGCAAAAAAATTCTTTCCTTTAATTAATTGTAAAAGACTTTGCATATTTGAAATCAAATATCCATCTGTCTTTGTGACTTTGTTAAGCTGAGAATAATCAACAACCATTCTAACTTTTCCACCTCTTCTTTCTGCTTCTTTCCTAACCATGAAAGCTAGTGAGGAAAACTGAGATTTGTAGGTTCAATTACTTGCAACTCAAGCAATTCTTTAATTTGTACCGAGAATTCTTCTCTATCATTAGGGTTGTAAGCCATAGCTTTTGCTCTAACAATAGTTGTTTTGAATTCTTCAAGTAATTCGATAGTTGCAGTCATATNGAGAATTCTTCTCTATCATTAGGGTTGTAAGCCATAGCTTTTGCTCTAACAATAGTTGTTTTGAATTCTTCAAGTAATTCGATAGTTGCAGTCATATTTCCTTTATTCTTTTTGGGTTCTAAAGGATTTTCTGAGCAACATTTTTCAAGTAGCTCTAGAACCTTTTCTCTTTGAGAGTTTACTCTGAACTTATGTTCTTCTTCTGAAGTTATAAAAATATGCTTATTTTGAGCAATATTTTCTCCTTAAAAATTTTTGAAATCTTTCTCCTTTTTTTTTTTTTTTTTTTTTTTTTTTTTTTGTTTTTCTAAGATTTTTTTTT
>CAIGRO010065105.1:0-13820 GCA_903798355.1 Fraxinus baroniana
ATGTTTGTTTGTTACACTTGTGCTCCACTTTTAAATAGAATGTAATACGATAATTTGATTTATACTGATTACAAGTATCTAATATTTTATTTCTTTTAATTTATACTATTTCCTAGCTAATTAAAGTATGTATTGCTCGAAAAGGGCACAGCCAACAAGATTAAAAGGATAACTAACAAAGTGTCGAGCATAATTTATATTTTACTTCTTTTAGTTGAGTGTATCCTAGCTAATATGGAAGCATGTACAACACGAAAAGTGCACGCCCAACAAGATTGCGGAAATGAGGAACAAAGTGTCAATCTCGATCTATATTTCACTTCCCTTAGTTCATATCATATTCTAGATGCAACCATGCTGCATTCCCAAAAAAGTTTGACATCTCATTTGACAGAATGTCACGTGACATTATGTCATTGGACTGTTGAAAAAACAATCAACTTTTACATCTAATCATTTCCAGTCACCAATATATCGTCAACTACGATGTCAATCTTTTCTGACAAAATAGCTTAATTCTTCTAGCTAATGAAAGCAAATATACAACACCAAAAAGGCAAGCCCAATTTAATCAACTTCAGATGTTTTTATATTATATAATTATAAATATAGGATCTCGCCCAAAGTGGAAGAAGTGAAAACTAATAATTATACTGGACAATATTGTATTGGCTTGATTTGAGTATAATTATTGTAGTATAAATTATACAAGTCCAATCAAGTTCCTTGAGTAGCTTCAGTAAAAGTTCCAGACTAAATTGCACAAGTAAAAATAGTTCAGATACTGCATGTGCAAAAATGACAATTGAAATAGAGATTGATTGAAACTATGGAGTATGGATCAATGTCCTGGCTCTATAAATAGAGCTAGGGGAACGATCACCTGATAGTTTTTCTCTACAATTGTTGTGGTTGGTCCCTAGTAGAGAGTGAGATTTTTGTTGTATTTTTTTAATCAGTTCCATAATTTTGGAAGTTCTTGATTTGAGTTGTCTACAAATTAATCGCAGTATATACTTTGAAAGAATATCAAAGAAGATTTGAAAGCTTGAAAATTGAAGATCAAGATCCAAGGTTTAAAGTTCAAGGAGGTTGAAAACAGTTATAGGCTGTTCTCTTTGTATTTGAGTTATGTGTTTTGAATTCATTTTGAGTTTGTGTTTTAAATGTCCATTTTGAGATTATTGAAAATATGTTCTTTTTGACATTTTGAAAACACTCAAAACACGTTTTAAAATTTTTGGACTGATTATAATAGAAAACACCCAAAACGAAAACGACAAATATGTCGTTTTGGATTTTCTTTGTAAAATCTTAACTTGTTTTAAAAAACGAGCTTTCGAAAATAGGAAAAATAACGCGTTTTTACTGTTTTAAAAAATCGAAAATAGAAAACGACTTGAAAATGATAAAGAGGACATGAATTCAAGATTTACAGTTTGATCACAATTGTGATTTCGCAATCTTTTTGTGTGATTCATTTTGTTGTAATGTAATAATAAATGTTTGGTAAAAATTTTGAGTCAAGATTTCTAGAGAAGTAAAACTTTATTGCTTAGGATTTTACTAGTTTTCAGTTCATTTACAATTAATGTTTCTCAAACAAACAAACATACATTCTTTTATTATACGTTCTTAGATTGTTGGACACGGATTTGCATGACTTGAGCAAAATCCTAAACAAAGAAATATACTAAAATGAAAAAAATATGCGATCTTGAGTTTATAAGAGGAAGCGATCAAATTTTATAATATGTGAATTCTTAACACCCTAATTAAATTACACATTTCCTCATACTCTACTAGTCGTTTTCAGCTCAAAATCTCTCCATCAATGTGCAATCAACTTACTTCAAGTGTCAAATTGTGATGACACATAATTGGTCAATTTGAGTCGATTCAGTTCTAGAGTTCAATTATCTCCCCTGTTTTCTTTTTTTTTTTTTTCTTTTTTTTCTATATTTTTACTACGTCAACTTTAATAAACTAAACATAATCAATAAACTATTTACAAAAGAAGTCACAACAAAATGTACTAAAGATCGTGACAAAATTGTACTTTTAACTATATGCTAATATACCTCAACCAAGGGTGTAAAAATAAGTTGCGCTATTCATGCCTACCACTATAAAGCTCGGATCATGGCACATTTCAATCTACCGTTGAGATGGGGTAGGTTGAGGTTGGCTCGACATGAACCATTCAAAAAAGGGTTGACGAGACAGGCCTTTTTAGACCCCTAAATTGCAACCCTCCTCTTTATTTATTTGTATTATCTTGTTGGATTTCTTAACTAAGTCGACCTCTGTAACGTCTAGTCAAATAAAACAAACAAATCAACGGCGTCATTAGCTAGCACAAGACGTAAGTGGTGAGGTGGGCCATATGTTGGCTCAACTACCCAATCTTAAATGTGGGTTAGGTTTTTTGCATGCCATGCTTGGCTCTATTTGATCACATTTTAGTGGGTTAATTTTTCTGACAGGAAGTATGACAAAATTCAAGCTAGTTGTTTTTCCAATTATAATGCGACTTGTTTAATTATTATACAATTAAGCCATACTTTGGGAATTGTATTACAAAAGTTAATAACTTGAGAATTAATCGTGTCAATTTTATAATGCTACAATTGAGTCGTGTAATTTATTTGTTTTATTTTTTTTAGTAGGAACCCGCAGCCGCTACACACCAGCGGAGGCCTAACCATCGTACTGCGTAAATCCCGTTCCATGTGCAGTAGCCTGCAAACTACACAGGAGAGGTAAACAACACTAGGCAAGTCTGATGAGACGGACTCGAGCGGGGGATTCGAACTCATAACCATCGATCTACGCGTTCACCTGCTCCACCAACTCAGCCATCGAGTCGTGTATTTTTCTTCGTATGCATGTTTGTTTGTTACGCTTATATTCTACTTTTGAAATAAAAGTGAATATAATAATTTGATCTATATTAGCTATAAATATCTATATTTTACTTCTTTTAATTCAAATTGTACTCTAGTTAATGGAAGTATTATAACATGAGAAGGGTACACCCACGAATATGGAAGACAACAGTGTTACATTACTTCTTTTAGTTGATGTGATACACTAACTATGAAAACAGGTACAACACGAAAGGGACGCACCCAACAAGATCACAGAGATGACTAAGAAAATATCAGACACAATCTATTTTTACTTTCAGTTTACATGATGCCTAACTAGTAGAAGCATGTACAACAAGAAAATGACACGTCTCCTAAAGATTGCAGGGATGACTAACAAAGTATCAAGTATGATCTATAGCCTGTTTGACCTCCATTTTGCTTTTAAAAAAATGTATTTTGAAATAATATTTTTTTGGTTAATGTGTGAAATCGAAAAAGAAGGAAAAGATCTCGATTTACATGTAAAATTATTTTATGGAAGAAAGTATTGTTGAAAATAAGTTTTTGAAAAAATAGGGACCAAACATAGGCTATATATATTTTACTTCTTTGGTTCATATGATTTTCTTTTTGAGAATTAGAAAACATAATTCTATTTCACCTAGAGTAACTAATTCATAGAAAGAAAAGGGGGCATTCAAGAATATACAAGGTTCATTTTAATGTGAGACTACGCCCTCTTCTTTCACTGCAATAATTCACTATAATAAAAAAGAGTTTATAAGAGAAAATTGCACACCATATTTTCTCTAACACTTCTCTCTTATGATGGTAATACAGAAATCTAAAGAGAGCTCCCTTTTTATAAAACAAATTAGGACAGATCCAAAATTTATTTTATTGAAAAATGTATGATTCAAAAAAAAAAATACATTTTAAAAGAAAAGGGGGATCAAACCAGTGCTAAAATACTTTATAAATTAATAAATTATTGTATATCTCTTTGAAAGATACGAATATGAAAGCAAGTATTAAAAATCTAGAACATATATTGAAATCATACAGGGCATACGTGTTATGTATCTTATTATTTCTCTTGAAGATAACAAAATTCACATATCAATTCAGTTATTGATCAGTTAATTAAAAAGCATTAAACCCTATAATAATCATCTAAGAATAAATATATATCGGGTGTCAAAATATTAAAATTATATTAAAACTTTGTAACATGAGATCATCTATGTCTTGGCAACTAGTAATCTAGCCTAGCATTACAAGGTTACAAGAAATAATAATTGGTTTATAGAACATCACCCGGATTCTCGATATATGAAGAAAAAAATAAATGAATCACGAAATCTTGAATCTCTTTATTAGTATCTTGATTGATCTCCAGCAGCACATTCATCTTCTTTGTCCATGGATCAATGTTGGATCTTCAAAGTATTGAGTTCTTGTATCTTGCCTATTGCATTCTCCTAAAGAATGGTCAATTGGCCTCCTTGATTGTAAGATTATGTGTATGATATGGTGTGAGAGGTATCTTCCAATTTTTGATGAAGTTCTTTATTAAAATATGCTGAAATTATGTCAAAACTCGCATTCAATTGATTTCCGAAGTGTTTGACTGAAATTAGGAAACTGGCTCATGCTGTCAAAATTTAAGTTATGCGATATGCTGCGATCGTACCAGCCAAATTGACTACGCCTCAAGTTTTGCCAAACCAGGCATTGTGATCATCGCATGCCTCAAATTTTCAGCAATTTGGTCCATGCTTGTTTGCTCTTCCTTCAGTCCAAGTCTTTTCTGGTGTAATTTCAATCATTCATCTTCTATATTCATCCAATTGAATCAGCATGAACTTCAATCTCCATTCCTTGATCCAAATCATCTTTTGAATATTTCAATTTAGTCTCTCAACTTGAAATTTCTCCTTTTTCGTCCCTATTTGGCCGATTTTCACATCTTTTGATCAAAACCTACCCAAACTTGAATATATCCGATAACGATCTATATTTAAACAAATTAAGTAGCAGTCAATTCAAATATACGCCTAAATATTCACTTTTGATGATTCAAATGTAGAAATTACACCTATTAGTGGGCCATATGTTGGCTCAACCACCCAATCATAAATATGGAATTGTTTTTGTGCATTTTATGCTTGGCTCAATTTGATCACATTTTAGTGGGTTAATTTTCCTGACATTATACTAATGGAAAATCTTCTAAAACAAGAACTCCAATGTTAATAATAATAGGTTTAGAAGTGTGACAATTTATACAAGGGCAATCAACACACCTTGTCTAGCTAGGTTTTTTTTTTTTTTTTTTTTTTTTTTTAAATTATGATGCAAATTTTTAATTATTATATTATCAAGTTATCAAATTTGGGTCGTGTATTTTTCCTTCAAACACGTTCGTTTGTTAGGCTCGTATTCTACTTTTAAAATAAAAGATAATTGATTATTTGATCTATGTCAGTTATAAATATCTATTTTTCACTTCTTTTAATTCAAACTATACTCTAGTTAATGAAGGTAAGCATAACACGAAAAGGGCACAACCATGAAAAAGGGATGACTTTAAAAAGTGTCAAAACACAATTTATATTTTACTCTTTTTTTTTTTCCAAGTTCATATGATACCCTAACTAATGGAAACGTGTACAACACGAAATGGCAAGGGGATCAATGTAATCCTCATCATTAAAATGGGGGCTCTTCCAACCTTCTCTAGTGACAAGAAGCTTGAGTTCAAATATATATGCTTCAATGTCACAAGTCAAGGGACCCAACAAGATAGTAGCAAGATTATTAAAGTGTCGAGAACAATTTATATTTTACTTATTTTACTTCAGACGATGCCTTAACATGTACAACACGAAAAGGGCATACCAAACGGGATCTATAAGTTACTTCTTTCAGTTCAAATGATACGTAACTAATGGAAGCATATACAGCACAAAAATGGTACACCCAACAAGATTGACTAACAAAGTGTCAACTATGATCTATATTTTCCTCCTTTAGTTAGATGATATTCTAGCTAACGGATGTACCAAGCATTATTGTACTTTACTTCTTTTAAAGTATGCATAACAAGAAAAGGCAAGGATTAAAGTATCCCCATCAATAAAGCGAGGCTTTTCGAATCTTCTCCATTAACAATAAGCTTCAGTTCAAGTAGATAAGCTTCAATGCTCCAAATCAAGGGACCGAATAAAGTTGCAACAAGATCAATAAAGTCTTGAAAATAATATATAGGTTACTATGTTACTTCTTTTAATCAAACGGAAGTGTGTACAAAAAAATTAAAACTAAAAATAAAAATTAGTGCGTGTAAGCAATGTGTGGCTTAGTTATTAAATAATTCAAACTCATAGAAGCACGCAACTTAACACAATTATTACTCGAAAGCCTACTAACACGTCAACCATGCTACATATAGTTGGAAATTAGACCATGCCTTCTACTACGCCTCGCGCCAAAGTTCCAATCAAAAGACTATGTCATAATCCACATGGAGATAAATATAAGTCAAATTTGACAAAGTCAATGAAGACTCAATTGATCAAAATAAAGAAGTCAAAGAAAAGCCGATGTTCCGAAACTCCCCCTTGTTTGAAGTCCTCAAAGAAGAAGATAGTGCCCTTCTCATCCGAAGTACTACATAAGTGGCTAAAACTCTAAACTTGAAACACCATACAAGAAGCCAAAAAAGAAGTTGAAGCTCTATGTTCCGCAGCTCTTCACACTGAGAGACGTCCAATACGAAACTCCCTTTATCTGAAGTCATTGATGTCTTTTAGAAAATCAGCAGACAATCTTTAGGAGTGATTAATATAATGTTTGTAATAATGAATGTTAGGATTGTCGGCCTAATGTATAGGGTGATTAACCCGTTGTAAATGTATTAAATACATAGCAGACGGAGTGATGTGAGGTTTCGGTCTGAGAGATGAGGTCACGTGATTTTGATTCAACGACTACCACATTGGTAAGAATTCTATAAATAACAACTCTTGTAACTTTTGTGGCTAATGCAACTCTTTATACTTAAAAATCATACTTCATCTTCTCCCTTGATTATTTCATACTTGTTTATTTGAGCTTAGATCATTTTCACTTTGATTGAGTTGCTTGTAATTGTTAGTTAAATATGCAATCATATTTGACCATTTTGTCAGTATTCGAACATTTTTGTCTCGTGTCATAGAGCATATCTCATCTCCATAAACACCAACCTTCTTCGTCTGAATCTCCGTCAAAACATTTTGAAATTTGTTGGCGTGAACTTGAGTGGGCTCGACGTCTGTTGCTCATGTGACCATTACAAAAAAAGGGGTCAACACCGTCCTTAAAAATAAGCCCTTGAGTAGCATTAGTGTAGCATAGGTTGAGTAGCATTAGTGTATTAATATACTTGACTAGTATTACTGGACAAAGTAATTTTGACCACGTGTCCTCTTCTATACATTAGCATGTCCTTCATTCTATATTAGCTCATATAATATAGCTTTTACGAAATTATGTCATAATTAAGTCTGCGTTTGATGATCATTATTTTGAAAAAATTAAATTTTCAACAGTAATTTTTAGGAATATATATAATTAAAAAGTATGAAAAAATTTTGAGTTTACGGGTATAATAATTTATGGTAATTGTGTGGTCGAAAATGAATATGAGAATTAAAAAGTTTTGAAATAATTTGTCAAACAGAGGCTAAAAGTCGAAGGAAGGTGAAAGTTTGTGAGGTCCGTATAATTAAATTATATCTCCTTGTTCTTGATTCTAACTTGGCCCTTCGATCATAATCGATTATAAGTAACTTGAACGTTAGAACTGAATCGACTACCACGTTTCTTACCTTTTTTTTTGTAGGCCAAATAGATTTATAAAGCTATATACTAGATCCTAATTAATTGACATTGACAAAACTTTCTAGGTGCAAAATTGAAAGCAACAAAGCAAGTGGCGCAATAGATATACGACACGTATACTAATATTTACAAGTCACGTGGTTTATTCATTGCAATTTTTTTTTCTAATAAAGTGCATATTTATTTGGAAAAGCTTAAAAAGTTGGGATGAGTGTCAATAATTAATTTTAATCACAAATTTTATTAATTATTATATCCGTCTCTATGAAGATAATTTTTTTTTCCTTTTTCACACAGATTAAAAAAAAAATTAATATAATTTTTTTCTTAATATATTTCTACATTAAATAAGTATTTAAATAGGAATAGTCATATTTGTTGATAATAATTCACATTAAATAAGGCTATATTATAAAATTAAGAAATCGATTATACTCTTAACAAGAACCGTGACTTATAATTTAGATAAATATAAAAGAAAATTAAATTTATTTTCCTATAGGACGAGGGAGGAAAACTTTTATTAAAAGCTTTATCCAATAAACATAACATTTTGTTACGACTTATGATTCAGTAGATGTCGTAACAAAGCAGACAGTTTCAAATGGATAAGATCCTAGAATCAACCCAAGAAGAGATTAGGATAAGTTTTGATGCATCCGATGTACGAGCACAATTTCTTTTTGCTGTTACCCTTTTGGCCAAGACTTTTGTCGCTACTTTTAAGAGAAAAAGAAAAAAAGTAACTCGTAAAATATTTCTCAATTAAATTATTCGATATTGTATTAATAATAAAGCCACTTGTTCGACTAAAAAATAGATACAGCACAAATAAACTGACTTGACAGTGCATGTGTAGATTTTTTTTAATTTTTCAAACTGTCCAATTATGTAATAACAATCTTTTACCTACCCAATTAAATGCATCGTACATGCTTTTGCAAGTGAGATTTTCGTCGATAACTTTTAGGCGCCCTCAACATAGTAATGGAATGCTCATTGGAAAACTTTGTGTTAGTGAATGATGACCATTAGCAATGGAATTTGTGGTAGATATTTTGTAGTGCTAATTTCAACTAGATCTTGATATTTGTATTTTTATATTTTTAATTTTCATTCTTTTCATTGTAATTATTATGACAAGGCAAGGTGTGAAGTGATTTAGGATCTTTTTTTGCCTTCCATTCTGTCCATTTCCTTGAGTGTTGTGACCTAAATTTGGCCATTGTAGGGTTTATAAGCATAGATTGAAGATGACAGATAGATATGGGGTTGGGCCAACGAAAATGATTTCTTCTTTATGTTGTTTATCATCAATCTATTGTATAACTTAATATAGAGTAATGGCTAAAATGATAAAAATTATTGTTATTTAGAATTTCACTCTTTTGAGTGAAGAAAAAAGAGAAAAGATAAATGAAAAGATGGATTTCTATATTCGAAATTGATCTTATCTTGGAGTAGATAACGATAGAATTACGTAATGGGAAAAGACATTAAAAATCGCAGAAAACTCCCCTATTTCAAATTTTTTTTGTGTGAAAACCCCATACCATCAAGATTCGTTGATTTGCTATTAAAAATAGTAAAAAAATGTCAAAATGAAAAAGAAATAATTGCAATTTCAGTGCACAAACTTTTTATTTTTTTTACAAATTAAATCCAAAATTTTTATATGTGCCTGTATAATCTTAAATATTTACAATCTTATTTTCCACCCCACTCCACTTCATCATTTTCTCCAAAAATCTAGGCAAATCATCTTTCTTAGCATATCCTCGGCCTCTGGCGAAATGGACCGAAAAATCCTTGTCCGAAACCTCAAATTTCCTCTCAAAATCGCCTCAAAAGTTTCGGTCCACAATGTGCTCTGGCTCTACCACCTCCGGAATAGGGTGTGTTTGATGAATATCATTGAAGAAAAAAATGTATTTTAAATGGTGATATGATGAAAAATATGTGGTTAAAAAGTAAGGAAAAGTTATTGATGTGATTGAAAATATTATTTTTTTGAAAAATGAGTATTTGAAAATGAGTTGTGAAATAATTTATTTTGAAAGAATGTGTATCAAATAGGAATATAGTCTCCTTCGACTTCTTCACAAATACATTTGGAGCTTTGCCACTTAGTGCTGTGTATAATCCAAAAATCGGACATCACTATCATCCCCATCCCCATCGCCACAAACACCAGCACAAAATCCTCATTCGCCGCCTTGAACCCAATCCACCAAAAAAATGAAAAATCATTGAGTAAATCGAAAAATTAAGGAAAAAAAGGGCTTCCCAATATGAATTTACTTATTAATTACTCTGATTTGATGCTTGGAGAGTTGAGCAAATCAGCAGTGCAAGAATATGCTTTCAGAAAAAGAGAATAAGATTGATGACTATGGACACTTGGCACTCGAACTCGAGGTGGGTAGCCCGACCTTGGCACATTGTTATTGGGCTATTTCCAAGTTTGGGTCTTGTTCTAGGTCTGGCCCAACAAAGAGGTCGGGCCTCTAGCTCTAATTCACATGTCCCCTCAATCTTATCGCACGTTTCTTAGAAATGCTAGTCCTATTTAAATACAAACTCATAGCTTATTATAAATCTGACTCTAACTCAAACAGTGCACTCCTAACATAACTTCAACACCTAGTATAATAAGGATGAAGACCACAGGAAGTTAAATCCTTTTAGAACTTCGTCTTCAACATCAATAAATACATGACCCAATCTCATTATTAAGGTATATTTTTCATAATATTCCAACATACATCCTTTTGCACAATTTTTGACTTAAGTATTGGAGGAGCGACGGTGATACACTGCGACGCCTTTGATTCAGGTATTGAAGATCAGATCGCGCGGAGTTCATCCATCCAATTTGAGTTCATTCAGGTACTAGTTTTTGATAGCATCAGTAGTAATTCCTTCACGGAGTGTGTACGTGAGTGTATATATATAAAGAGATACAATTACAAAGAGTGCGCGGTTGGAGTAAATGGATGATTCGGGAGACACTTGTGTTGTGTTCTAATTGTGTTTTTTAGGAAGATGATGTTAAGTGTTTGCAAGAACTGAAGAGTTCATTCAATGACCCACAAGGAGAAATCATCATTTATGTATTTTAGTTTTGGGAAAGAAACGAAGTGAAAAATAAGGTTTTAAATATTTGAGATTGTAAATGACACATATAAAAAACTTGGATTTTAATTTGTAAAAAAAATTAAAAGTTTGAATACTGAAATTACAATTATTCCTTTTTAATTTTGGCATTTTTATCGTTTTTAACCGCAAATCTAACGAATCTTGACGGCATGGAATTTTTCGTTCAAAAGATTTGAAACACGAGGGATTTCTACGATTTTCAATAGGTGGGATATATCGAAAAGAAAAATAATTTTAGGGGGTTTTTCCTACTATTAATCCTTTTCGATTACATCGGGAGTAAATATATTACATTTGAAATATCTACTTTTAGAAATTGTCAAATCACCCCCCAAGTTTATTATAATTTTTAAGTATCAAAATTTGATATAGTTAGTTAAAGAGTTATTCAATATTAATATTAATTTAAGCTAATGTTTGGCCCCAATTAATTTTTTTTAAAATTTTTCTCTTTCTTAATTTTAGTCACACTTTTTTCAAATAAAATAATATTACACACAAATTTAAAATTTTTTATTATTTTTTAATGACACATTCTTTCATAAATTACTATTTCAAAATTTATAATTTATTCAAAATGGCGAAGACAACCCCCAAGTATAAACCTAAACTAAAGATTCTTTTAAAAAAGCAAACACACTTCCGATTTCACAGCTTAAATTTAGCGGAACTGTACTAAAACAAACAGCGCAAAAGCCAATTCTTTTTTTTCTCTCCCTCTTCTAAATGACTCTCCGGTCACGTTTTCTTGGCGGCGTAAATCCGCCACTGTTGCCTAAGCCGTCACAGCCACCGCCAGGGAAGGAGTCACCTCCAGTACAAAACCAACAACTTGACTCAGATTTTATAGTGATACTAGCGGCACTTCTCTGCGCGCTAATCTGCGTTCTGGGCCTTGTCGCAGTCGCCCGTTGCGCTTGGATCCGCCGCATTTCCGGTAGAAACGCGGCTGTTCCGCCGTCATCTCAGGCTGCAGCCAACAAGGGCCTGAAGAAGAAGGTCCTAAAATCGCTCCCGAAGGTGACCTACGCTGCCAACGACGACAAGATCGGAAAGTTATCCGACTGCGCAATTTGCTTGTCGGAGTTCGCCACTGGGGACGAAGTCCGAGTGCTTCCTCAGTGCGGCCATGGCTTCCACGTTGCTTGCATTGACACGTGGCTTGGATCTCACTCCTCCTGCCCCTCTTGCCGCCAGATTTTGGTTGTTACTCGGTGTCAGAAGTGCGGTAGCTTGCCAGAGGCCTGCTCTTCTTCCTCCTCCTCTGCTGCTGCCACTCGCATGGGAGCTGAGTCTGAGCCAAGCTACAGGCAAAGAGAAGATCTCATCAACAGGTTTTTGCCTTGAATTCATATAATCAGCTCAGTCCCCATGTATGATTCCGAATTGGGGTTCTAATATTGAAGCGATTACTAATCAGGATTAGCAGAAGAGAGAATTCAGTGTTATTTCTGTATGTATTTTGTAGTGTGTGAGAAAATACCATTTACATTATCTTTAATACTTCCATTTCCCTTCCTTTAGTTAATTGGTAATTGCTCCCAAAAATATAATCGTGGGAATCCCTTTTCTTTTAATTTCTTGGGCGCAAAATGACCAGAAAATCTAACCAATAGAACTTGTTAGCTGTTTATTCTATGAATTTGCAGTTGAAGACATCAACCATAAATCATGTTTAATTAGAGGAACTTATTTTATGTCATTTCCCAGACGTACTGTCGTCTGTCTTTTTCATTTTTATTTTCCTTTTTTTTACTTTGTTAGTTTTGCTATTTTATGAATTAATGGTAGTGGTTGGGGTTGGGGAGTTGGAAAAGGTGATTTGAACTTCCTTTTTGAAAGGACAAACAAGGAAGATAATATGTTTATTTCAAATGTAAGTTTAGTAGCAAGAAATTTGGTCGAATTTCTATGTCCACGTGTTTTGATTTTTAAGTTTGAATTAAAATCATAACGGTCTTTTAGTAATCGTTTGTGAAACAAATTAAAATTTTAATGACCGTTTGTGAAAGCGAATGAAATTTCAGTGATCGTTTTATAATTTTGAGGTAAGTTCAATGTCTGTTTGTAAAATTAACCCTGATATGTTTATTTCAAATGCAAGTTCAGTGCAGTTACTGCAGTATATCCTAATATGAATTCTTTAAGATGTGATGAGAAAGCCTTATGAATTTAATGGATACTTTCTGCCTGGGGTTTTGGATCGATTTCCGTTTGTGATTTGGAAAATTATGTGAAACGTAAGGCAGGCAAAACTTGGTCATTGAGTAATATAAATGACATGTATAAATTACTTTGACGTTGGGCGCATTATATTTGTTAAATTATCGATTATTGTGCTTGAGGTTGTTTTAATGTTAATAACAAAATTAAGACAGTTTTTCCATAAATTGTCCATACAATGTGTTCGAAGAGGAATAGTTTGTGTATATTGAAAATATGATTCCAACGGTTAACTTTTGATGCTAAAAATGAAAGTACTTCAATTCTCATGAAATACACCCCCCTACCCCACATGGCGTAGAAGAAGGTTTTTAATGGCGCAAAAATGAAGTAGGAAGGCTTTTTACGGAGTATCGGACGTTCGAATTCCTACGACAATTGGAAGGTAATATATATGTTGGAAGACAAATGTCTTATGACGAAAAAGTCTTAGTGCGCTCTGGCACCTTTTCAGGAGTTCCGTTCTGTTACAAAACAAGTCGATATCAGAATAGCTCTGATACCGTTTGTTATGATTAATACCACTTATTGTGACACCAATTAATGGATTGAGATATTGAAGTTATATGGCAAAATAATAAAGTATGTGATCAAGAACAAAAGAATAAAAGAAAACAAGAATATGGCAGAAGAATTAGAAGATTTTATTGCAACAAAAAAATAATGGAGAAGAGAGAA